>SKCR01033966.1:0-43925 GCA_019454045.1 Zanthoxylum bungeanum | reverse complement strand
GAAAAACTGGGTTTATTGTGACGAAAATGATGTCATATAAATGTATTGGATGTGTTTTGGGTGTTGGAACAATTGCCGGAAGTTATTTCGGAGTTGAAATAAGTGAAAATATATCAATTTATGAAGTTAAATGTTTACGAGTATCTAATAGATTGACTGTTGATTGGATGATGATTTTTGTCTTAAAACAAGTAAATAAAACAGTGCGAAAGTAAATTTAAGGAAAATTCAATATTAAGAAAGTATCTAGGGTTGTGATTCCTTCCAATATCTTTTAAAGATGAAGTGGTTATTTCATGTTTATGCAATATATCAGTTTATTAACCTGGAACACGAATTTATGCAAAAGCCTCTTCCGATGGTCAAATACAAGTACCCAGTATAACTCAATTAATCATATTCCTATATCAACCAAGTTACCTAAATTCATTGAGATTAAGTTCCAATTATGGCTACCTCCGTCCGACAGGTATATTCGTATCCTATAAGGAAATCTACCTAAGAGTCTGTTGCCCCAATGTGAGATCATGAGCTATTGAGTCTAAGGCTAACCTAAAATCTATTTTCCAAGTTCATTTTAAGTTTACCAAATCAATCTTATTAATGACCAGTTAACAAGAAGCATTAAGCTTAAGGCTCAATAAATAAACCTTTATATTACCCAAGACATAAAATTACCACTTATAAACCGGTGATATTGGAATTCATCACAATCCCAGATATGGTATTTAGTTACCACACATATCTAAGACTAGTAAAAGCTTAAATAAAATAAATGACATAAAGTAAAACTTGGAAATTAAAAAGGTAAATAAAGCAATAAAGAAAATGCTGGGGTTAGAGGATCCACTTTTATTACTTCTGTTTTAGATATCTCCCTTATTATAATATATAAACTTTGCATGACATTACCAACCGACCATAAAGGCGGTATCCTGATTAAGTCAGATTTATGATTATTTACAATCGATCATAAAGGCGGTATCCAATTTAGTCAGGTTAAAATCAATTTAATAAAGTCCAACCGACCATAAAGGTGGTATCCCATTAAGTCAGGTTTTAGAATAGTTTATATATTATAATTAAGGGAGATTAATCTAAATATTAGTAATAAAAGCTTAACATTTCACCCCAGCAGAGGGGAGTTACCTTCTCATACTGAACAGTAAAAATAAAGACTGAAAAGTAAAATAAAGAAAGTATTATTGCGTAAAATAAATAATTAAATACAGAAAGTTGTAAATAAATAAACAAAATATAATCTTCTTAGTATTCTTAAGGAAATCCCGAAAAGAATGTATTAAATTTACAAATGAAATGAGTTGGTATTTATAGGCAAAATTTTACCTTCACCAATTTCTCCACAAAACATGGCACCAAATCCTCCACCAAGCATGTTTGGTGGAAGTTTGACAAATTTTATTTTTTATTTTATTTTATTTTTTTTGTTTTGAAAATGACTTTAATAATTACACATAACGTACTTACGGATATTTTATCAATTTCGGTCATGAAAACTTCAGAATTCGAAATTATTATGAACGTAAAAGTTGTATATCTTTGAGTCTTCTTTAATTTAGAACTTGAATCACCTCAATCCGATATCGGAGTAGAAAGTTATGGCCAAAATACGAATATTGCGCAAAGCTGAAATTTCTGAAATTGTACTTCCTTAGAACGTCATTTCAAGTTTCCAACCTCCAAAATCCAAATGTCAAGTCCAATTTTTACCCTTATTTCATATTTCGTCCCGATTGATTCCATTGAGTCCCGATTTTATTTTATCTACAAAATAAACTAAACACATCAAAACGTTCATAAAACTAGAGAAACTATACAAAATATTAAGTAAAAGAGACGATAAATATTGATATATTTTCCGCTCATCACTAACCAAGTCAGGAAACAAAGCACCACTCATCCTGCCTATATCGGACTATCAGGTCGAGTCGGTCCCGAGGGCTTATCCCCTTTCGTTTCTCTGAACATCTTCATTCATCAGATCTTTTGACAACTGTGAACTGATCCTCAATCCCCGAGCTGGACCTGACGTGCCTGCTCCTCGGGCTCGGGCCCTTGAACATTGGAAATGGAAATCCCCTCTATACCCTTTTTACTTTGCTGGGGCCTGATGTCCAAAAATCACTATCAACAGTAAATACTTTTTTATTTAAAAAAAAAATTGTACGTCACTCCATCAACTCTTACCTTCTATTTCTTTTATTATTCGAATGACCGTAGAGCTAGAGTGCATATAATTTTAATTTTTTTTTATTTTTACCAAAAAAAAATGAAAATTATTTAAATTAAGAAGGATTTAAAATTGTCAAATTAAGCAGAAATTTATTTTTAACAAATAAATGAAAATTATTTAAATAAAGAAGGATTAATTATAAAGATAATTATTTAATTATTATTATTTAAATTAACATTGTAATCATTAACCATGAAAAATGTATTTCATATGAGAGAAAATATTCAAATATTAAATTAGAATATTACTGTCATTTTTACCTTTTTTAATTTTATTAAGAAAATGCTTCACACATTTTCATTTGTTTGAATTTAGTTGTGATTATATATAAACATAAAATATATAAAATTAATTTTAAAAAATAAAAATTGAAAATTACATATACAATAAAAAGTTAAATTTTTCAATATGAGCATAATTGTTAATATATTTTAAATTCTTACAAATATTATTTAAATTTTTTTTTTTGTTAAAATTTAAATATTTTTGTAAAGTTAACTATCTAAATAGAATATGGGTAAAAATATCAAATTATCTAATTAATAACTAAGTTAGAGGGATGTGTTGAGCTACTTTACAAACTATAGAGATAATTCACATTTTTTTTGTAATGTTAAATATGTAAATAGAATATGGATAAAAATGTCAAATTATGTTAATCATTAAGTTAAAGGATGTGTTAGGATAATTTAAAAACCGTAAGGATGTAATAGATTTTAAAGTCAAAATATAGGGAGGTAAATGACATTTAAGCCTATAAAATATTAATACGTAATCCATACGTATCAGAGTGAGTTAACATTTCATAACTTTTCATTTATGGATGAACAATTTAGACAATTCATCAAAATGGGTGGAAGTGATGGGAATATTAATAGATAGGCACTCGAGGAGTGGGCCAAATTGATACTTTGATGCGTTTGCCAAACAGAACTTGTTTAATTTCCCAATTAATAATTATTCATTTTTTAAATATTTTTTTAATTATACTACACACTCGAATATCAATTAAATATATCATCTTAAACGTGAAATCGTGACCTCTTATTTTCATTCATCACTACTAAGTACTTATTTGATATGACTTTTAAGAGAGGTGAAATATTTTTTTAATCACATATGTTTATTTTTTAAAAAAATTTGACAGTGTTTGATTACATTTAGAGTATAATTTTTTATGATTAAAAAAATTATTTTAATTCAAATAGTAAAATTCTAAATTTAGAGTTTTGATAATAGAAGTTTAAAAGTTTTTATTTTAAGAATTAAAATTTCTAAAATATTCTTAATTCATAACACAATTAAAAAAAAATTATTCATTAAAATAATTTTTTATTTTTAATAAAAAATTTCATTACCAACTAAACACATATTTATTTATTAATTATTTTTTTGCTCAAAGTTTTCTTATGAAATATGAATAATCAAAAGTCAATGGAGTTTTTAAAAAAATATCATCCACCACTGTCTTTTCCATTATCCATTCATTACCTTTTTTTGGTGAAATTGGGCACAATACAAATTCTCTGTTTAGGCTCGATTGAAAATAATATTTTTTTTTCGAAAATGTTGGAAATTTCATCGTTAAATCATCCAATCCGAATTTAAATAAAATATGTAAACTCTCAACTGTCTAAGGCTCTTACAATAAATGTACCACATCTACAGATTGACCCCTGCCGATGATTGAATTGGCTGATTTTCTACTTATAATCTTTCTTTTTTTTTTTTTTTTTTTTGAAATGCCTTTTGTACTGATGGGCTCGTTAGTGGGTGTTTGTAATGACTTCAACTGATTCAATGAAAAACTTAGCAAAATTTTTGAAGAGTTTTTCCCTTTGTGTTTGAATGGATGCATTGTTGATTGAGAGATATTGGGGACTGGACTGTGGCGGGCCTGGCGGCCAGTTGAAGATTTTGGTCTAGTCAATAGTCATATTCATTGAAGAGTTCAGTCGGCTAAGTCAAATGGCTTCAATGGGCTGGAATGTTTGGAACAATCGTGAGCCGTAATCCAGTCGACAAGTTTGTTGGCCGCCGACTTGGAACATTTGTGCCAGATGAAGGCTTTGATAGAGAAATTTTTTTTATGAAAGGTGCCTCATTAAAAAACCATAATCCCCTCCGACTGGGTGCAAAATCATGGAAAAAAGAGTGCACCGGTGTTCTATTGATTGAATACAGAATTACATCCTTAGCAACATCTTAAAATGTGAATATTTCACTGTCATAAGAGTCGTGAACGTTTTCAACATATGGGTCCAAAAAATCTTCAAACGGATATCTCTTGGAGGCATAAATTATACTTGATTTTGGGTTTATTATAATGGCATCCTGTAAAAAAAATAATTTGAAATGTTGGTGATCAGTGAAATCACACACATTACGCAATCGCACGTATCGTTCAAGTAGTATAAAATGTATCGATCACACGAGGACTTATTACTTATGCTATTAATTATTGAAGCTAAATTTATACAAGTATCTAATTAAAATTGATTGTTGGTAGGATGATGATTTTATCTAAAAACAATTAAATAAAATAAAACAAAGGTAAATTCTAAAATATAATTAATAATATGAAACTATTTAGGGTTGTGAATCCTTCAATTATTCTTCTAAAGATGAAGTGATTATCTTATATTTGTGTAATATGTTGGTTTATTAACCTGAAACACGAAAATATGCAAAGCCTCTGTCGATGGTCGAATGCAAATACCCAAAGTAACTCAATTAACTATATGTCTATGTTAATTAAGAAACTTCGAATTCATTAAGATCAAGTTCCAATTATGGCCACCCACGCCCGACAAGTATATGTCTATCCTGGAAGAAAATCTCTAAGGGGAGATCGTAAGCTATTGAGTCTAAGGCTAAAACCTAAAATCCATTCGTCAAGTTTATTTTAAGTTTACCACATCAATCTTATTAGTGGGCAATCAACAAGAAGCATTATAATTAAGACTCGATAAATAAACCAAAACATCACACAAGACACAAGATAAATCAACTTATAAAATCATTGATATTGGAATTCATCACAACCCTAGATAATGTATTTAGTTACAATACATACCTAGGATTACTAAAGAAATAAATAAACAAACATCATAAAACAATAAGAAAACTAAAAGTTAAAACAATAAAATAAAATGCTGGAGTTAGGGGATCCACTTTTAATATTTCAAATGTAGAAATCTCACTTTATTATAATATAAAAATTATCAGTGTTATCCGATTAATTAAGTCAAACCAGACATAAATGCAGTGTTATTATTTGTCCATAAATTAGCCATATAAGCGGTATTCATCTATCACCTAAAGACCGACCATATAGGCGGTATCTAATTATGTCAAATAAGTAAAACTAGCCATATATGCAGTATCAACATTAATCGATATTATTAAATTAAAATTTCTATATTATAAAATAAGTGAGATTGATCTACCTTATCATATTAAACGCTTCACCATTTACTCTAGCAGAAAGAAGTTACCTACTCATGCTTGAATAAAAACAGACAGAATTTTATTCCTTAAAATAAAAAGAAAATACAAGAAAGCTGAAAATAAACACACAAGACAATCTCTTCTAAGTTTTCCAGAGAAACCCCAGAAGAAAGCATGAAATTTACATCTAATTTAGACTGCTATTTATAGACTTCAAAAATAGCCGGCGTCGCGACGCGTGAAGTCCTGCGCGTCGCGACACACTGAGATGCTGACACATGTACGCGTAATTGATTGGCGTCGCGACGCGCAAAGTCTTCTGCGTCACGATTCGTAGAACAGTTGATGACGTGTGTTGTCAAGGTACGCTTTCGGCGCTGATTTGAGTTAGCGTCGTGACGCCAAAGGCTTGCGTGTCGCGACACGTTCATGCTGAAATTCCAATTTTGCCATTTTTCATTCATTTTCGTCGTTTTAGCCCCGAGTTGATTTCATTGAGTCATGATCTCTTATTTATCTACAAATCAAATAAAAACACATCAAAACATTCACAAAACTCGAGAAACTATTCAAAATATTAAGTAAAAGTGGTGGTAAATATTGATATATTTTTCGCTCATCACACCAACAAACCTAACATTTTACTTGTCCTTAAGCAAAACAAACAGAAACAAAATGAAATAAACAACTAAGACTAAATTAATCTAAGCCACTTTTGTAGGGATCAAGGTTGCATTTATCATATGCAACATGCTTTTAAATCTTATGTGTCCCTAGTGGACGAGTTGTAGTCTCGCGAAAGTTTACAGTGACGATACCCACAAACGTCAATCAACTGTACAATCAATCACACAAAACTCAAAAAGAAAAAAACGAGTTAGAAAAAAAAATCTTATCCAAGTTAGTAATTGTTTTCTTTCTTTCTAAATTACTAAATAAGTAAATTGTCCTATACTTTTTATCATTCACCTTACACACAACCACAAGGTATTAATCAATTCATTGTGCCTGTAATATTTTTAAGTGTAGTTGAAAAAATAGAGTAATATTTTTGTCATAAAGTTAAATTGGAATTCACACCTTTTTTTTGGGCAATGGAACTTTTTATCTTTTTTTTTTAATTACAGCATCTTCAATCCTTGTAACAAGCTTTGGGCCAGTGACTCCCAAACCAGTTGGCTTCAGATAACTAGGTGTTAAGACACCCCTACAGACTTAATTGCTCGGATCTCATATATTAAAAGCTCTACCATTTGACGCGAACAACCACTACTTATTGAGGCAGGATGTCCGGTTACTGAGTAGAAACTTAATTATTATTAACTCAGGCTCTACCGTTTGACGCGAACAATCACTAATTAAGAGACAGGTTAATTATTTATATATATATATATATATTTATTCCATCTCTTTTAGGTGATATTTCCAATAAACCAGAGCACTGAATATTATAAAAATTTCACTGACAACCCATGTCCGTATGTTACCATGTATGTTGATAATACCTGTCAAATGAGCATATGAAGATCAAATTTAATCAATATTATGGAGAATTCACGAATTTACATAATTCAAAAGGAAATAAACAAAAATTAACTTGTTACGAATTAAACTTAGATACGTCTCATGAGTAGAAACTCTTTACTCAGCTATCTCAAAACACAATTCCACTTGGTTAGTGAAGTTAAAAACATAAAAATCAATTTTTTTTTAAAATAAAACAAAAAAAAAAAGAAAAAAAACAACACAAAAAAGAATAAAAATAAGATACTAATCAACTATACCCTTCCTAAACCTAATGGAGACATTATCCCCAATGTCTAAAAAGAAGAAGAAGAGTTTAGAAGACAATACACGATTTGCGTGAAATTGTCAATTGTATCTACATCTAAAATGAAAACTAAAATTAAGATCCATATTTATTCTACGCTTCTTACCACGATCGTTATCAGACCAGTTCAACTTGGAAATGATGAGGTCGATTTTGGTTCATATGTTAAGAGTTGGTCAATTAAATTATTGGCTGTTTTGGCAGTGAGAAAGATATCTTTTACGGGTTTTAAAAGAAACCCATTTCTTTTAGAATCTTCAAGAAACACAAAAAGAAAATCAAAAAATCCATCAACATTAAACAATCCAATTGGTTTCTGGTGAATGTTCAAGTTCGCCCAAGATATCACTATGAATATTTCCTCCATCGTGCCAGGCCAGCTGGCAAAGCAATAAACACATCAACACGATTAATCATTTCAAAAAGTCTTTCAGATATACCTGAAATAATACATTCCTCTCTGTTTGATTTTTCGATAAGATTTGCGTCTGCCAAAGATTTTGGAATGATTCCCAAAACTTGACTGTCACCTTCTTGTACGGCCCTTGAAACATACCCCATCAGTCCAAGATTGCCACCGTCATATACTAAGTGCATATTTCTCTATGCCATAACTCTACCCAATTTCTTTTGCTGCCTCAACAAATTGTGGTTTAGATCCAGAACTAGTCCCACAAAACACACAAATATTAATGACTCGTCTTCTTGAAGTTGCTTCCATTTTTTTCTTTACTCTCTCTAATCTGGATGTGTTGAAAAGAGAAATGACGAGCTGAATTTATAGATCCTAAAAAGGGTGAGTAATAATTGCACTAGTACTTGTCAAATGATAATTATTAGATGAACAATACAATAAATCGTGAAAGTCAAAAAGTCTGGATCTTGTCGGTGAAAATAAAAAGGGAATCAAAATAACAAAGCAAATCACAACAATTGGTTAAAGACAAAGAAATCAAAGCAATAATATATACATGTAGTTGTGATTGTGGCTCCCATCTTCCTCTGATTTTACGTAAAGTAACGGCTTGAATGACCTTTATGGGTCAGGGATTGGCTTCCCATCCAATTTTCTTATAAATTGGCAAACAAGAACTTTTAAAGTCAGATTCTCGAGACTCAATTGTTGTCTTTCTCTTTGAAATTGTGTATGTAAATTGCGAATCATGTGATGGACATATCCATTGGGATGCATCTCAAGAGTCAATGATATGTCATCTAAAGACTTCTTACTCATGCCATCTCTAATGAATTTTATTTTATCTTCGCGATTTTCAGACACCATTCCTAAGGAACGAAAACGAGTGTTACATGACCAATGTGCATATTTATAACAAACAACTAATCGTTTAGCTCTTCTTTTCTTAGCATATGTATTTTTTCCTAAACCAGGCAGAAATGAAATGAAAGAGTCAGATGACTCACCTGCCAAGTGAACTCGTGCTTCAATTACCCGAAGAATATCACTAGGAATACCTTGGATCATAAGAAGCCTCATCCTTTCGATGCGTGCTTTGTAGACTTTCATCAGAGAGTTTTGAGGAAGAGAAGGAAAATGCTTGTGAAGTTTTTCGAGAGTTTCTTCCATATTATCTTGTGAATTTTTCTACAAAAATAAAACATAAAATAAAACACACAATATCTCAATATATACACAATGCGTGGGTTGCCTCTCTGCTAGCGCTAAGTTTAACGTCTTTAGCCAGACATAATTGCCCAAAAGTGAGGTTGGATCAGCCAATGTGAGACTCTCTTTTTAACGCTCGATGGATTCTCCCCAATAATGCTTGACACGTTTGCTGTTGACCTTGAATGTGTCGTTGGAGTTGGGGTCATGTAACTCAACGGCTCTCTATGGTAACACTTGGGTGATCACAAATGGACCTGACCACCGTGATTTCAGCTTGCCAATAAAAAAGTTTTAACCTTGAGTTGTATAATAACACATGCTGCTTTGGTTCCAGTTGTCTGCGCACTATTTTCTGATCAACCCACTTCTTGGTCTTTTCTTTGTACATTTTGGCATTCTCATAAGTATGAAGGCGAAATTCCTCTAATTCATTCAATTGTAAGAGTCATTTCTCCCCCACTGCTTGAAGATCAAAATTTAATTTTTTCAATGCCCAATATGCTTTATGTTCGAGCTCCACAAGCAAATGACATGATTTTTCGAACACCAGTTGATATGGGGACATTCCAATGGGCGTCTTGAAAGCTGTCCGGTAGGCCCATAATACATCATCCAATTTTCTGGACCAGTCATTCCTCATTGAACCAACAGTTCACTCCAGGATTTTTTTGATTTCTCTATTGGAGACTTCAACCTGACCACTTGATTGCAGATGGTATGCAGTGACAACTTTGTGAGTAACTCCGTATTTGGCTAGGAGTGTATCAAAGTACTTGTTACAGAAATGTGTCCACCATCACTGATGATTGCTCGAGGTGTTCCAAAGTGAGTTAAAATATTTTTCTTGAGGAATTGTAAAGAAACTTTGGAATCGTTTGATGGTAATGCTGTTGCTTCCACCCATTTGGAGACATAGTCTATTGCAACCAGAATGTACATGTTTCCATATGATGAAACAAATGGTCCAATGAAGTCAATCCCACATACATCAAATATTTCCACTTCGAGAATGCTTTGGAGAGGTCCTTCATTTCTTCTCGAAATATTCCCCGTTCTCTGGTACATGTCACATTGAAGAACAAATAAATGAGCATCTTTAAACAAATGGGGCCAGAAAAAACCTGATTGCAACACTTTGGCCACCGTTTTGTCTCCGCTGAAGTGTCCGCCATATAGAGATGAATGACAATGCTGCATGACACTATTTACCTCCTCATGTGGTACACAACGTCACAATAATTGATCAGAACATCGCTTGAATAGATATAGCTCATCCCAGATATAATGCTTGACTTCACTGGAAAATTTCTTCCTTTGCTGATGTGTCCATTCCAATGGTCATTTCCCCGATACTATGTAGTTCACATAGTCAGCATACCATGAGACTTCCTGATGTTTGATGGAAAACAACTGTTCATATGGAAAAGTTTCATTTATTGTCAGCTCATTGCCAGTTGTACCTCCATTTTCAAGCCTCAACAGGTGATATCCATTTGATTTTGTGTCCCCTTCCTATCTCGGATCTCCACGTCAAATTATTGCAGTAGAAGCACCCAACGGATCAATCTGGGCTTGGCATCTTTCTTTGCTATCAGGTATTTGATTGCTGAATGATCTGTGTAGACCACCACCTTGGGACCCAATAAATAAGAGCAGAATTTGTCAAAAGAAAACACTACTACGAGCAACTTCTTTTCAGTTGTTGTGTAGTTGAGTTGTGTTTCGTTCAAGGTTTTGCTGGCGTAATAAATGGTATGGAAAACTTTCGCCTTACGTTGTCCCAAAACTGCACCTACTGTAAAATCACTCGCATCGCACATCACTTCAAATGGGAGTGTCCAATCTGGTGCTACTCTGATGAGAGCAGAAACCAACTTCCGTTTCAAGATCTCGTAAGCATGATGGCATTCTTTGGTGAAGTGGAAGGGCACATCTTTCTCCAGTAGATTGCATAATGGTTTGACAATCTTGAAGAAGTCTTTGATGAATCTTTTGTAGAATCCTGCATGTGCAAGAAAACTTTGAATCCCTTTGACGGATGATTGTGGAGGTAGTTTCTCTATCGTCTCAATCTTTGCTTTATCTACCTCAATTCATTTCTGTGAGATCTGATGTCCCAGGATATTGCCTTCCTGCACCATGAAATGGCATTTATCCCAGTTCAGTACCAGATTAGAATCTTCACATCTTTGCAATATTTTTCTCAGATTTTGTAAGTAGTGGTCAAACGAGTCCACAAACACTTAAAAGTCATCCATGAAGACTTCCATGCTTTGTTCTAGCATGTCTGAAAAGATGACCATCATGCATTGTTGAAACATGGCAGGAGCATTACAGAGCCCAAATAGCATCATGCGGAATGCAAAAGTACCATACAGGCATGTGAATGTGGTTTTCTCCTGATCTTCTATGGCGATGGTAATCTGATTGTACCCCGAGTATCCGTCTAGAAAGCAGTAGTAATCATGCCCCGCCAGTCTATCTAACATCTGGTCAATGAATGGTAACAAGAAATGATCATTCAGTGTGGTTTTGTTCAGCTTCCTATAGTCCATACGCACTATCCATCCAGTCATTGTTCTTGTTAGAATCAGCTCATTCTTTTTATTGGTGACTATAGTTATTCCTCATTTATTGGGTACACATTGCATAGGACTTACCAAAGAGCTGTCAGAGATGAGGTAGATGATGCATGCATCCAACCATTTGATGATTTCTTTCTTCAATACTTCCTTCATGATTGGATTTAGCCTTCGTTGATGCTCCATTATAGCTTTGTACTCATCATTCAGTAAGATTTTGTGCATGAAAAATGATGGATTGATGCCTCGTATGTCTGCTATAGTCCAGCCAATAGCTCTCTTGTGCTCATGTAGCACCCTTAGCAACTTATTCTCCTGCACCCATGTTAGAGACGATGAAATAATAATAGGTAATTCAGAAGAGTTCTCCAAGTATGCATACCTGAGGTGGCTCGAAAGTGGTTTTAGTCCCAACTGTGGTGGTTCTTCTATTGAGGGCTTGACTCACCCCTTTATCGGTAGTCCCAAACTTTATACCTGTGGTGTCGGTCTGAAGCGAGGGGCTCCATAGATAGTTTATACATTCCAAAATCTCCTCATCTAATTCTTTGTCAATCATATTGGTGATGCATGCTTCAAGTTTATTAGCAAAAAGTTTCATTACATCTATGTTCTGGATGACACTATCTATTACGTCAAGTCTAAAACATTCCTCCTCCCTTTCGTCATTTGGGAATTTCATGGCTTTAAAAATATTGAACGTTACTTCCTGGTCTTGCACCTTCATGGTTAGTTCATATTTTTGTACATCAATGATGGTTCGACCTATTGCCAAGAATGGTCTCCCAAGGATAATGGGTACGTCTTTATCTTCCTCCATGTCCAGGATAATGAAGTCTGCTGGGAAAATGAATTTGTCCACCTTGACAAGTACATCTTCCACTACCCCTTTTGGATATGTGATGTCAGCAAGTTGTAGAGTGACTAAGGTGGGTTTTGCTTCTCCAAGCTGCGGTTTCCTATAAATAGACAAAAGCATCAAGTTAATACGAGCACCCAAATCACATAAAACCTTACCAAAGTAATGGTTCTCTATGATGTAAGGGATGGTGAAACGCCAGAATACTTCAATTTTGGGGGAGCTTCTTCTGAATTTTTGGTTTCTATTAAGGTCCCAAGATCAATAATAAGCATGAATCAAGTGCGAATACACATCGAAGAAGTTGCGGAATACTCACATCGATCGGTTGAGCGACGCGGCAAACAACGAAAATCCATTTTCTACCTTGGACTGGTCACGGCAGTGAGCATAATTTCCTCACTGTTTTGGCTTCATTTTTGGTCATTCGTCAAGCTCCAAGCTTCGTCAAATGGTTCCCGGCTCATGGGTGGACTTCCCTATCACCTTCGCATGTCTCGTAAGTGTGCTAGCACTTGTGATTTTTCCACAAAATCACACTCTAGCTTCCTTCACTGCTCACGTTTTTGTGACAGAAAAATAGTGAACAAAATGCCTCCATGGGCGTGTAGAAGATGAGAAGAAGGAGAAGAAGGAGAGAGAAGGAGAGAAGTTGTGTATTGAATTAATTTGATTTCCAAAATCAAATAAAAACATATACCAATTTTGTGTAAAGGCTTTCAAAGAGTCAACACAATTTTGGCTCCAAAATAGCATTAAATGCTAGCCATCAACTTCCATAAACTCACATCAAGTCACATCAATCAATCAATGGTCACATCACTCCAAGTGACATGATTTGACGCTTGATGTGACGCTAGATGCGACTAGCGATTTGATGCTTGATTTGACGTGCCGCACTCGAATTCAAAATGCGAATGCGCTCGCAAATCATCTCGGGCTCGGGTTCGCTAATTCCAAATTAACGAATTTTCCGTTGCGTCGTAATTAAATGATTACGCCTAGTGAAATCACTATTCACGTCGCTAACGAATTAATTCTAAATTAATTCGTTCGCCCGAATTAAAATCTAATTTTAATTCCGCGTCGAAATCTAATTTCGTTTAATATATCAAATATATTAATTTCCCGATTAATTCCAAAATTAATCGTTATCTCTCGTTTATTGATATTTTATCCTAGATAAAATATCTCCGCAATTAATCCCAGATTAACTTTCTCTCTCTTCTAATTAATCCCAGATTAATTAAGAGTGCGAGTTATACGTCATCGGTGAATATTTAGGAAGCGACCCATGAGATCCCCGAATATGTTGGCAGTAAATTCGGTCGTCGGACTATCCGAACACGTAAGTACCTAGTACTTCATTTATACCGATTTACAAGACAAGGTTGGCCTCTAGCAAAGCGCTATGCCCTCCCAATTCTTCGGAAACATCCTTACAGGAATAAAGGATCTGTATCAGGCGTTGTATACGTAGTATTGCGTATTTCTGTCCAGTATCGGATGTTCACGTGCTAGGCCTGGGGCTGGAATTGTGTCTGCCCCGTACGAAGCATATATCAGATGTCTGGCAACTAGTCTCTATAATCAAATATACATGACCTAGTCATAATATCCCGATAGCTTGAGCATTTAAGAGAACGAGTTCCGTATCCTATGTGACCATCATCTTCATATGACTGGAGTGATACTTCCGTCTTAACATCACACCCAACACACTACGATTCTCAATATACCCAGTGTAGGCACTGCATTTTTGCATATAAGCCCGATGATGAGTCTCGTATGGAGACACTACCTCTTTAGTTGTGAAAGCCGCGGGAAACGGACGTTGGAAGGGTAAAGTTGGAAATTAGCATTTTGTCAGATTTAACTCGCTTGTTTCGCTTCGGGTTCGCTTGTTGGACCTCTGTTTTTAAACACACCAAAGCCCAATCCAAAATAATTAAAACATTTAAAATGAATGTCACAAATTAAATTAAAACCAATTAAATTAAACTTAAATTAAATTAAATTAAATCACATTCCTAAACTAAATAAATTCAATTAAACTAAACTAAAACACATGTCACAAATTAATTTTCATTTCCCAAATTAAAAGATTCAAATTAAATTCCATAAATAACATTCATAATTAAAATAAATCACATTCCTAATTTAATTAAATCACCTACCAATTTAAATAAATCATATCCTTAATTAAAAAGATAATAAATCAAATCACTTCCCTAATTAAAAGATTTTTCCTTATCAAATACTAAATAAAAGATATCTCCTTAATTACACAAATCCTTCTCCTTCTCAAATAAGGAAAGCCTCCATCCCTTTGCCTATAAAAAGAACCCTCAACCCCACTTTTCAAACCTTGGCTGGCAGATTCACACAAAAAATACAAAAAATAATAACCCTAAACCTGCCCTTCTCTCACCTCCCGGCTCACTCTCAAGGCACTTCACAACAAAATAATAAACCCTAAAATACACCCTCATCACACGTTCTCGCTCTCGGCCATTGAATAAACCAACACAAAAAGACACAAAAAAAACCCCATCAACGCCACTTGCCGAGCAGCCCCCTAACAAAGCTAACTTCGCTCGCCACAAGCGCATCAACCTAATAAGCCTTAAACTGCCGCATCTTACACACCCAAAACAGCCCAGAAAACACACCCAGAAACTGTCCTAAAACTACATAAAAAACTGCCCAAAACTGCCCAGTAAAACTGCCTAAAATAGTCCCAGAAACTGCCCAGAAAAATGCCCAGAAACAGCTAAAAACAATCCAAAAAAACTGCATCTTTACCACCAAAAACCGAGACCCCAAACAGCAGCGAAACAGAGTGAAAACAACAACCCGAACAGCGAAACAACGAAGAAAGACGTTGAGTTAGCAAATCGGAAAAGTAGCGGATCATTCACCCTTCCAACGGACGTGTAACGCCCTTTCTTGAGACGACAAAAGAGGTTAGACCTGAGGGCACCCTTTTATTTATTATCTTTCGTTTATTTATTTATTTTAGAAATATTATCGCATGAGAGTCGTTTGAGAGCATGTTGTGATTGTGGATAAGCGGAATATGTGTTCCCTTTTGTGGTATATATATGATGGAAACCCGGACGTAAATTCCGTAGCCGACTCCGAATGGATGGTAGTACGATTTGTACTCGGGATACAACGCCATGTACCACTTAAGAGACACGTATTTCGTCTCATCCAAACTTGTGTTTGAGCATGATGTAGTTCGTAGATTATTTAGTTATTATTTAAAGCATGATGTAGTCTAGCTTATTGTTTGTTTTCAAGCATGATTAGGTTATTTTATGCATGTTATTTTGTTTAGTTTATGATTATGTTTAAATAGTTATTTTTTTATTTTGGTTTAATGGCTCAATGTGCTCATTGTGTGATATTGCGTGTTTACCATTATGACAACTTACTTTGAAGTATGCGAACTTAGATATAGGTTCTCATTGTTATTATTATGCATGCGGACTTAGGCGTAGATTACCCTTGAGCATGAATGTTGAATAGATTCGGTTAGTTTATTGCACAAATCATATCATCACAAGTTACATAAGTAATAGACCATTCCGAACCCAACGGTTTGAGGTCTTCCCTTGCGAGGGGTGAGTGCGACCTTAAATCTTTATCCCGGTTCACACCGGTGGCGACTCCATGTTATTTTGTACTCCCAACTAGGCCGCGAGCCTAGAACATCGTCGTCAAGTTCTGTGTCCTACAGTCTGGCGACTCCACTGGGGATATAGAATTGGCCCTGAAATAATGTCTTGTAATGTTTGGATTTGTGCTTTAATCAACCGTGTCTATAGTGGGTTGAAGGGGTTTAGTTAAAGGCATTGTCAGTGAGAGCCTTCGTCAGCGAGAACCTTTGTCCGCACTCCCGTAAACCTACATGAAAACCTTAGTCGTAGAACTAATAGAAATTATTTGTTTTATGTTTGTGTTTTGGACCGTCGTCATTTGGATCCAGTTGGACCACTTGTCAAAAAGATGTGAACTTGTTGGGCCATTTAAACTGGGACGAGTTCGTGTCCTTTGACAATTGGGCCAAAAGCTTCTAAAATGCCGATGGGCCATTTTATGTTTAGGCCTCGTATAATTTGAAGTCGTTTAGCCACGTTATAGCAAAAGTGTAAACATGTTGGGCCTTTTCAACTGGGACAAGTTTACACCACGCAATAGTATGATTGAACGCTTTAAAATGATAATGGGCCGACCTGTATGTTCCATGCATCGCACGCATCCCATGCATCTCATGCATACCCGCATCATGTTAACCCTGTGTCTTAAAAGCTATCATAGATATCCTTGGGTTAGGAAAAAGAAGACTTGTCAAAAAAAGGAGTTTAGCAAACATGGATAGCGAGGAAAAGGAAATCGAGAAACAGAAAACGTCACGGCAAGGATAGAAAGACCATTGGGGGGCCTTCAAAAAAAAAAGAAAGAAAAAAAAAGAAGAAAAAAAAAAGAAAAAGAAAAAAGAAGAGAAAAGAAAAAAATTGTTTGTTTTTAGTCCTTGATAGTTAGACATAAGTCCGATGATGAAATTGATTGCTTTAGAGTGAAACTTTAGAAACGATAAACCATTGACATGCTTTTATCTGACGCTTTGAGTAATTGATCTATGTTAGACTCGTAAGCACCTGATTATGGTTCTTAGCGGTGAAAACCTGAGTAGTTAGCAAAGTGACTAGTCGAAGAAATTGTAGGTCGGTGAATGACCGTTTACTTAGATGTCTCCTGACTTGCTTGTGTTATGATGTGTGGTATGGTTGAAAATAAAAGAAAAGTCTCTAAAGTAAAAAAAAAAAGGTAGACCGCCTATAACCGATAAGTGTGAAGCTTCCCATGGGCGAGTATTAGGACCACCATGAGGAGAAATGCTACCTTAAAGGGTATGTGTGTCAAAGAATGAAAAAAAACAAAAAGAAAAAAAAAAGAGAAAAGAAAAAAATGAAGTTCAAAATGAAAAGAAAAAAATGAGAGACAAAGGAAAAGAAAGATAAAACCATACCACATTGAGCACGAAAAAGCAATTGCAGAATATAATTGAGACATCTAGGTTGGTTTGACCCACCGATCCCGATTTTTGAAAAGAAATCATTGAGTTGGCTTGCTTAAGGATCAAACTGTGAAAGAACCTTTGCACACACACACACTTTGAGTCTGGCATAGATCATTTATTCAAAAACTCAGATTTGAGTTGCATTGAATGTTTTGAATGTTCTCTGGTTTCATTACTGGGCATTCCTTGAGGACGATAATATGTATAACTATTGGGACTATTTCGTAGCATGTGATATAGTATAATATGGAAGGCCCCACCATGTGGTTCATCTTGACCAAGTACAAACAGCGGAGAGCAGAAAGGTAAACCAAGACTGGGGGCGACCAGTCTCCCACATCGTGAATCAGGTACATAACAAGAAATTGAGCCATGAGACCATAGAGAAGACTGTGCAATCACCTGGAGAACTGGCGGAAGACCTAGCCCAACGGAATAGGAAATTCATTCATGCATGCAGGCATACACGTAACGCTTTTTTTTATTCTTTTTTGTGTTTGTTTTGTTTTGTATTCACAGGTTTTGAAGAAGAAAAAGAAAAGCGGCAAAGACAAGCCAATCAGAAGCAGCAACAGTACAGTCAGTTTCTGAAATGAATCAGTTTTGGGGATGAGTCCCAGGGTTGAGGACCATATCAGTCAGTTTCGGGGATGAGTCCCAGGGTTGAGGCCCATATCAGTTTCAGTCTTGGGGATGAGTCCCAGGGGCGAGGCCCACATTAGTTCAGTATCAGTCTTGCAGGGTATGACACTTTGGGGGCGAGGCCCACATCTTTATCAGTATCAGTCTTACCGGGTATGGCACTCTGGGGGTGAGGCCCACATCGTTATCAGAATTAGTCTTGCCGGGTATGACACTTTGGGGGCAAAGCCCACACCTTTATCAGAATCAGTCTTGCCGGGTATGGCACTTTGGGGGCGAGGCCCACATCATTATCAGTATCAGTGTTGCCAGGTATGGCACTCTGGGGGCGAGGCCCACAATAGTTCAGAATCAGTCTGGCCGAGTATGGCACTCTGAGGGCGAGGCCCACTTTAGTTCAGTATCAGTTTTGCCGAGAATGGTAATCTGAGAATTGAGTAAGGTTCGAGAATTAACAAACCGAGAATGGTAATCCGAGAATTTAGTAAGGTTCGAGAATGAACAAACTGAGAATGGTAATCGGAGAATGGAGTAGGGTTCAAGAATGAACAAGCCAAGAATGGCACTCCGAGAATGGAGCAAGATTCAGTAAGCCGAGAATGGCAATCCGAGAATGGAGCAAGATTCAGCAAGCCGAGAATGGCAATCTGAGAATGGAGCAAGGTTCGAGAATGAACAAGCCGGGAATGGCACTCCGAGAATGGAAACACAGTTCGGGAATGAACAAGCCGGGAATGACACTCCAAGAATGGAAACACAGTTTCAGGAATGAACAAGCCGGGAATGGCACTCCGAGAATGGAAACACAGTTCGAGAATGAACAAGCTGGGAATGGCACTCCAAGAATGGAAACACAGTTTCAGGAATGAACAAGACGGGAATGACACTCCGAGAATGGAAACACAGTTTGGGAATGAACAAGCCGGGCAGTCTTGCCAGGTATGGCACTCCGGGTACGGAGACATCAGTATCAGTTTTGCCGGGTATGGAGACACATCAGTATCAGTATCAACTTGGGGGCGAGGCCCACATTATCAGTATCAGTTTGGGGTCGAGGCCCACATCAGCATCGGTATTAGTTTGGGGATGAGTCCCAGGGTCGAGACCCACATCATCAGCAGTCATGGGGATGAGTCCCAGGGTTGAAGCCCGCATCATCAGTATCAGTTTTGGGGATGAGTCCCAGGGTCGAGGCCCACGTTAGTATTAGTTTTGGGGATGAGTCCCAAGGTCCAGGTCCATATCAACATCAGTATCAGCTTGGGGGCGAAGCCCGCGTCAGTATCAGTTCAAGGGCGAGGCCCACATCAGTATCAGCTTTGGGGCGAGGCCCACATAAGTTTAGGGCGAGGCCCACATTAGTATCAGTTTGGGGCGAGGCCCACATCAGTTTCAGTCTGGGGGCGAGGCCCAAATCAGTTTCAGTCTGGAGGCGAGGCCCACATCAGTATCAGTCTGGGGCGAGGCCCACATCAGTATCAGTTTGGGGGAGAGGCCCACATCAGCATCAATCTGGGGGCGAAGCCCATATCAGTATCAGTTTGAGGGCGAGGCCCACTTTGTCAGCGGTTTTTGGTCGAGGTGCCCAGGGTCGAGGTGCCCCCGTTGTCGGTTGTAGTTCCGGGTCGAGGTACCCACTACATCATCAGTTCGAGGGCGAGGTCCCTATTGTCAGCGGTGTTGGGTCGAGGTGCCCCTGTTGTCGGTTGTAGTTCCGGGTCGAGGTGCCCACTACATCATCAGTTCGAGGGTGAGGTCCCTATTGTCAGCGGTGTTGGGTCGAGGTGCCCAGGGTCGAGGTGGCCCCGTTGTCGGTTGTAGTTCCGGGTCGAGGTGCCCACTACATCATCAGTTCGAGGGCGAGGTCCCTATTGTCAGCGGTATTGGGTTGAGGTACCCAGGGTCGAGGTGCCCCCGTTGTCAGTTGCAGTTCCGGGATGCGTCCCAGGGTTGAAGGCCCACTGCATCATCAGTTTTAGTTCCGGGATGCATCCCAAGGTCGGGGACCCACTACATCATCAGTTTGAGGGCGAGGCCCACTTTGTCAGCGATATTGGGTCGAGGTGCCCAGGGTCGAGGTGCCCCCGTTGTCAGTTGTAGTTCCGGGATGCGTCCCAGGGTCGAATGCCCACTACATCATCAGCACAGTTCACATTCGGTGGTTCGGGAACAAAGCCTAGAGTTCGAGGCACCTCGCCATCACATTCAGTACGGGAACAAAGCCCAGAGAACAAAGCCCACTCTCTACACAGTTCGGGAACAAAGCCCACATGTGGTTCGAGAACAAAGCCCAGAGGTCGAGGCACATCGCCATCACATTTAGCTCGGGAACAAAGCCCAGGGAATAAAGCCCACAAGTGGTTCGGGAACAAAGCCTAGAGGTCGAGGCACCTCGCCATCACATTCAGCTCGGGAACAAAGCCCACAGATGGTTCGCCCAGAGGTCGAGGCACCTCGCCATCACATTCAACACAACGGGAACAAAGCCCAGGGATCAAAGCCCACTCGCTACACAGTTCAGGAACAAAGCCCACAGATGGTTCGGGAATAAAGCCCAGGGGTTGAAGCGCCTCGCCATCATAATCAGTTCAGTTCGGTAGTGATTCCTAGAGATCGAAGCATCTTGCAGGGATGAACCTCGAGGTCGCGACACCTCAAATTTAGTTCAGAGCAACAGGCAAACCAGGTGACAGCTGGCGAACCAGGTAAGTGAAAATGCATTGCACGTACTTTGATAGGATTGTCATTGTCATACACTGCACAAGTCCCATCAAAGTGGGGGCGACTGTAGGCACTGCGTTTTTGCATATAAGCTCGATGATGAGTCTCGTATGGAGACACTACCTCTTTAGTTGTGAAAGCCGCGGGAAACGGACATTGGAAGGGTAAAGTTAGAAATTAGCATTTTGTCAGATTTAACTCGCTTGTTTCGCTTCGGGTTCGCTTATTGGACCTCTGTTTTTAAACACACCAAAGCCCAATCCAAAATAATTAAAACATTTAAAATGCATGTCACAAACTAAATTAAAACCAATTAAATTAAACTTAAATTAAATTAAATTAAATCACATTCCTAAACTAAATAAATTCAATTAAACTAAACTAAAACACATGTCACAAATTAAATTTCATTTCCCAAATTAAAAGATTCAAATTAAATTCCATAAATAACATTCCTAATTAAAATAAATCACATTCCTAATTTAATTAAATCACCTACCAATTTAAATAAATCATATCCTTAATTAAAAAGAGAATAAATCAAATCACTTCCATAATTAAAAGATTTTTCCTTATCAAATACTAATTAAAAGATATCTCCTTAATTACAAAAATCCTTCTCCTTCTCAAATAAGGAAAGCTTCCATCCCTTTGCCTATAAAAAGAACCCTCAACCCCACTTTTCAAACCCTGGCTGGCAGATTCACACAAAAAATACAAAAAATTATAACCCTAAACCTGCCCTTCTCTCCCCTCCCGGCTCACTCTCACGGCACTTCACAACAAAATAATAAACCCTAAAATACACCCTCATCACACGTTCTCACTCTCGGCCATTGAATAAACCAACACAAAAAGACACAAAAAAAAACCCCATCAACGCCACTTGCCGAGCAGCCCCCTAACAAAGCTAACTTCGCTCGCCACAAGCGCATCAACCTAATAAGCCTTAAACTGCCACATCTTACACACCAAAAACAGCCCAGAAAACACACCCAGAAACTATCCTAAAACTACATAAAAAAACTGCCCAAAACTGCCCAGTAAAACTGCCCAAAACAGTCCCAGAAACTGCCCAGAAACGGCTAAAAACAATCCAGAAAAACTGCATCTTTACCACCGAAAATCGAGACCCCAAACAGCAGCGAAACAGAGTGAAAACAACAACCCGAACAGCGAAACAACGAGGAAAGACGTTGAGTTAGCAAATCAGAAAAGTAGCGGATCATTCACCCTTCCAACGGACGTGTAACGCCCTTTCTTGAGACGACAAAAGAGGTTAGACCTGAGGGCACCCTTTTATTTATTATCTTTCGTTTATTTTATTTATTTTAGAAATATTATCGCATGAGAGTCGTTTGAGGCATGTTGTGATTGTTGGATAAGCGGAATATGTGTTCCCTTTTGTGGTATATATGATGGAAACCCGGACGTAAATTCCGTAGCCGACTCCGAATGGATGGTAGTGCGGTTTTTACTCGGGATACAACGCCATGTACCACTTAAGAGACACATATTTCGTCTCATCCAAACTTGTGTTTGAGCATGATGTAGTTCGTAGATTATTTAGTTATTATTTAAAGCATGATGTAGTCTAGCTTATTATTTGTTTTCAAGCATGATTAGGTTATTTTATACATGGTATTTTGTTTAGTTTTGATTATATTTAAATAGTTATTTGTTTATTTTGGTTTAATGGCTCAATGTGCTCATTGTGTGATATTGCGTGTTTACCGTTATGACAACTTACTTTGAAGTATGCGAACTTAGATATAGGTTCTCATTGTTATTATTATGCATGCAGACTTAGGCGTAGATTACCCTTGAGCATGAATGTTGAATAGATTCGGTTAGTTTATTTCACAAATCATATCATCACAAGTGACATATGTAAGGGACCATTCCGAACCCAACAGTTTGAGGTCTTCAATTGCGAGGGGTGAGTGCGGCCTTAAATCTTTGTCCCGGTTCACACCGGGTGGCGACTCCATGTTATTTTGTACTCCCAACTAGGCCGCGAGCCTAGAACAGCGTCGTCAAGTTCTGTGTCCTTCACCCAGCATTGGCGTACACAGAACCTGTTAAAGCCCTGGACGACCTCAACCAAAGTATATTGATTGTCGCAAGTATTAGCGGTGCAAGTCTCAGGTTAAGACCAAATACACCTACCCTGATTGCGGACTCCCATAGACACATAGTCATACTACCAATGGGATTCCACAGGGGTCTAACCAGAGCGAAGCTGTTTCCCGTACCATCAGTAAAACACAACCTCCTATCACACTTGCATGAGTATCATATACTCAAATATATGAGAACTATGATGTTGTGCCCTCACAACGTGCACAAGTGTAATACTAGTCTTTTACGTATTTATCGATGTCCAATCTCGATAATACTCTAACTATGGATATTTAATGATTTATCCTTCGTGGACTGATACTGTCTCATATCATTCTCCGTCCAGGAACAAATCATAGGGACCTCTCATCATTTATATATATAGGTGATCTAATCACAAATGATAAGAGTGCAATCTCCTTTGTCACATAGTTAATTTGTACAACAACACCGTGATCTGTACAAATAGTGACGCTATGGGTCATAATTATCCAACAATCTCCCACTTGGCCTATAGACAGTCACTCGAGTGCTTGACACCCGAACTATGTACGGTTGGCTCATACTGCTGAGAAAATGTTTTCGTCAGCGGATTTGCATGATTATCGTCTGATGCGATTTATTCGATCATCACATCGCCGAGATGTATGATCTGAACGAATCAGATGATTATCAAAATAAGTATCTGGATCGTCGATGAGACCATTAATTTTTTAGTGTGTGCTAACGCCTAGCTCAGCTGCTAACAGAACTATATCTAATCTAATTAGATTTGTTATCGACCCAAATGACTTCTATTGCTCCCTCAGCTGTATCAATAACCCGCATTTGTTGTTTATTCGGTAACAATATCTTGCTTGGAAGATTTCCAGCTCACTATTCCATTCTACTATTGTATAGTACCTTTGTTACGACTTATAGTCGTTATCATGAAAGTCAAGCTTTCACCGATTATTATTATGGGAATATCATTTCCAAGAAATGATATATCATCATTACTCAGGACATTCACTGTCAGTGCGCTCCCACTAACCTTATTATATACACAAGAATTATTTTCATTTTGAATTAAATCATAAATTATTATGATTACATCAAAACGACAATTCCAAGAACCTAATGCGTGCTTCAATCCAAACATGGATCGAATAACATGCAAACCTAGTTTTCTTGATATAGTACGACAAAACCGATAGGATATTGTAAACATCCTCCAAAAGGTTTCCGTTAAGGAAAACGGTTTTGGCATTCAGCTGCCACATTTCATGAATGAAACATGCAGCATCAGCAAGCATTATCCAAATGGAATTACCATGGCAACAGGTAAAAGGTTTCGTCGCAATCAACACAATGTTGATAACTCTACCTTTTCGCTACAAGCCTAGCTTAGTACGATGGTATGTTGCCATCCATGTATGTCTTCCTTGAAGACTTATTTAGTACCAATAGGCACAATGCCTTGCGGTACATCAACTGGTATCTAAACATAGTTGGTATACATGGAATCCATATCGGAATTTATGGCACTTTTCCATAATAGGGATTCGATACCTTGTATCACTTCCTCATACGTAGTCAGTTGGTATTCCTCAAAAGATTGACATCTTTATGAGGTGAGATCAGAAATCCATACCCCAGGTTGTTTTCTGATTCTCTCTGACTTACGTGGTTCTTGTGTATTCGAAGATTATTGGAATAGTTTCATCCTTTATTAACTATTTGTGTTCCATTAAGGATTCGACGCCTGGAATAGTATTGCTCTGATTTTCATCGAGTTTTACTATCCTCCCACTTACCACTGCATATCGGTATTCCTTTTAGGAAAACCGCATGGTGAGCAACAATCTAATTGTTCTCTCGTGAGTTGTATAAGTACAATACTTATGGTATCCCTAAGATAACCTACATTTGGCACTTATCCAATTTGGGTTTTAGTTTGATATCAACCAAACATATGCCTAGCATTCCCAATTATTCAGGAGTGAGAAACCTGGTTTCTTTCCCGTTCATATCTAATACGTTATCTGTCAAACAGATTTTATGGAACCTTATTCAAAATAAGTTCTGCACTGTTTTGCGTATCCGTTGAAGGAAATGGTAGCTCAGAGCGACTCGTGATTAACCTTATCACGTCAAACAAAATTCGGTTAATCCTGTTCGGACACACCGTCAAAATGACGTGTTCCGGTAGGAGTTCTCTTTTGAAAGAATACTATACTCTTTCAAGTATACGAGAAACTTATTGCTTAAGTATTTTCCATTACGGTCTTACCGTGACGGTTTAATACTTTAACCGATCTGTTTGTCTATTTCGTGTCGAAACTCTAAAAGTTTCCGATTTGTGTTCTTCAAAAGAAACACATAACCATACGCGATGCCACGTCTGTAAAGTTCACGACATATTCATATCCACATCTAGCCTAGCTAAACATGGGCCCACTTGCTTCACTATGAAATAAGGCTAACATGTCGGTGGCATTTACACTTTTACCCAGTAAATGTATTTTAGGTACTTTGCCCAATAAACTAGATTCGTAGACTTTATTTGATTGGAATCAAATTAGTCCAAGTACCCACTCTTCGAAAGTGTGGATATACGATTCTTCTTTAATTGTGTCCCAGACAACAATGCCACAATAAAGTTTCCTCCTGATCAAATCAGTTTGAGCTTATTTGTTGTCATGTTATATACTTGAGATATTATTTATATTCAAAATATAAATTCTGTTATTCACATCTAATGTGTTTATGTCAATATCATCTTTATATAATGAAACACTTTAGTGTTCTAGAATATAAAGGTTCATCCGGAACGGATTAAACACTGACATAGAGATAATGTTTCTAGTCAAACTAGTTACATTATAACAGTTTCCTAATTTACGTACATACCCTAAGGGTAGTTCCTAAACTTAGGTACCTGCGGTTAAAATAGCGACTTTCGTCCAGTTTCAATTCGCAGATTAATCTCTAATGATGTCAGTATCCTGTTCAAAACAGATTCTGAACATCAATACATATATTTTATGTACCACACTAAGTATCTAAAATCTAATTTTAATACTAGCTGTGAACATAATTGGACAATCATTTCTGAAGTCAGAGCCTTGCTCGTCTTTAATTCCTTCTTGGGATATGTCCTTTATCTTCCCAGAAGATTATAATGATTTTGCCTTTGCCGGTTTCAACACTCCAGAAGCATTTGGTCAACCCTTGGCCTTCTAGAATATCGAAGTAAGGTGCGCCTTACGTTACTTGCTTTATTGCAAAGTTTGACTTTATCTTTTTGAGAATAGTCATTAATTCTCCAAGAATTATTTACTGCAATTTAGTATTTCAAAGATCTAAAATAGATCCATGAAAATCCTTCAATTTCATTATCATACTTTAAGGATCTAATCCTTAGTTCTGATCAAAATTAAGGAGTCTACTTGACAAGTATAATGGATTAAGCACTAAAGTTATCATTACATGAATATTCCAAATATCATGTTCCACTTATTTGTTTAACTCCTAGCTTAGGCATAATATATTATTTATCAAATAAAATAACTTATTAGTTTCTAGGACCATCCTGAAACTATATTCCCAATTTGAAAATTATAGTCGTCTAAATACATTTTCACCCAGGATTATGTTTTAAACACTAATATTTCAATTTATCTTGATTCTAATAGTCCAACTATTTAATCAACGATTTGTGGTACTATGTTTTATATTGATTATTATAGTCCAACTATACAATCAAATATAATTTAAATTAATTAACCTCAATTACATTGATTACTATAATCTAATTATAAAATCAACTGTAAATTGAAATTAATTAATTCAAATATATTGATTACTATAATCCAATTATATAATCAACTATAATACAGTCCAATTGTTTATTAAAACAACAATTTAAATATTAGTCCAACTAACATTTAATTTAACGACGAAATAATTTGTGATTGAGCGCGTATGGCGAGTAATTGAACGAGTATTGCAAATTCAATTCTTGCCTCCCACTATTTTTCGGCGAGCCTCTAACCCTCTGTCGAGTACTCGGGAAACCGTGTTTCCTAGTGGGCTAGGATCCCGTTAAATATCACACAATCTTGACTTTGGCCAACAAATTGTATGATAATTAACTAGGTAGATCTCTAAGATCGATTGGATCCAATCCAATTCCTAGATCCGGTAGGGGGACATCCAAGTCCGAAACATATATCTTATATATGCCAATACATCCAATGTATTACCTAACCTTAGTCCTCTGAATCAACTAAGCCTTGGCTTTGGCACAACAAACTTAGTGATCCCAGTCAAGCGCGACCCATTGACCATGGAAAGCTTCATAATCAATGTCGATGGACAAGAAATGGTCTTGACTTTGGCCAACAAACCACAACTTGGACAAGACACCGATTTGGAACAAAGCCTTCGTGATTCAAACACATCCTCGACAGACAAAGGCCTTGACTTTGGCCAACAAACCAATGCCGTCTTAGATCTTGTGTAAGAATCACTCAATGGAAGGAAAAACGCTTAATATTTTGCGAGGGTTTTTCGAGTGCAAATTGGCAACCAATTTATTATCTTTGTTAAGGTCTCATCATCATACACCCTTAAACATGCATTCTAAACACATAATAAAGTGCATATGAAAAATAATAATGATATGTGGATGGATACTTTACACAATGATCCTAGATCAAATATCTCCCTTTCTCTCTCCCGCTAGCACAAGTATTTACTTCTACCCGTTACACTACACTTCTAAAGAAACCTCATTTACATTGAGGGGAATAAGTGAGAAGAGAATACAAAGAAATTAGAGGTAATAAGGCTGGACACGCAGGTCCAATTAATAAATCAAATTTATTACAACAATTTCTAAAATTGTCCCACCCATCTAATATCCATCCGATATACATTATTCATGCATCGCAACCATGTATTCATACAAGCATGTTATCAATCAATTTAATCAAATTAATTAATCTGATAATTAGTGATCATCCAATGTTCAAACAACGATTTGATTTTGCTCGAGTCAAACTCGTTTTTGCGAATAAGTACTCAAAGTACGAATTCTCGAATTAAATTAAACTACATCATTAAATCCAATTTAATATGCATTCAATTCTAATTCACTATTTAATTCCAAATTAAACACTACACTTTATTAATAAACCTTTTACGACTTAAATTCCAAATTTAATCGTTACGGGTCTCAAAGCCCGATTAACGTCCAACGGGCTTTTAATTAATTTCTTAAGGCGTGAACTTTTGATCAACTCGGGTCAAACCGAATAACTAAAATCCAATTCGGGAGTTACCCCATAAGCCCATAAATCAATTTTGGCCCATTAGGCCCAATTAAACTTTAAAGGTCCATTAAGCCGCATTTGGGCTTTATGGAAGCGGTTTTGGGCCTAATTGGATCCAACCAATTTTGCCTAAATCCAACTTTGTACAACAAAGCCCAATAAGCCCAATTACAACACTTAAGCCCAATTTCACAAAATAGGCCCAATTAATTAAATACAAAAAATCCAATTTCACATTTAATTAACCTAAAGTGTATAACATGATTAATTAACCAATTCAATATTTCCAAAACACCAATTAGCCCAATTAATCATGTTCATCATCATCATCACATGTCCAACACATTTTGATTAAAATCAAACCCAATTTTACATGCTACATGTCTCGGCAATTTGGGGATTTTTCGTCCGATTCGAATTCAATCCAATTAATTCCACAATCGACATTAAATCACATTCCCGAATGATTCTAACTCATCCAATGAATCAAAAATCAAAAAACACAATGAATTTCAAAAATTCAAAGAATTCGGCCAAGCCTACTTTTAAAGGGAAAATTGTTCCAAATCAAAATTCAATCCAATTGAACTTCAAATCAACATTACCCAATTGTTTTAAGTCATCCAATGATCAAACAAACAAAAATTACCAAGAGATTAGGGCTCTATGATTTTCGGCCATGCCCAAAAATTGGGGAAAACTTGATCCAATCAAATTTCATGAAATTGATCATGCACAACTTCAATTAATCAACATACAAGCATACTTAATCAATCAATTTAACCAAATCATGCTTCAATTGATTTTACCCAATTTCAAACCCTAACTTTTTCATGCTTGATCAAAGCTCAAGATACCATTGTTGGTTTCTATTAAGGTCCCAAGATCAATAATAAGCATGAATCAAGTGCGAATACACATCGAAGAAGTTACGGAATACTCACATCGATCGGTTGAGCGACGCGGCAAGTAACGAAAATCCATTTTCTGCCTTGGACTGGTCACAGCAGTGAGCAGAATTTCCTCACTGTTTTGGCTTTGTTTTTGGTCCTTCGTCAAGCTCCAAGCTTCGTCGAATGGTTCCCGGCTCATGGGTGGACTTCCCTATCACCTTCGCATGTCTCGTAAGTGTGCTAGCACTTGTGATTTTGCCACAAAATCACACTCTAGCTTCCTTCACTGCATACGTTTTTGTGATAGAAAAACAGTGAACAAAATGCCTCCATGGGCGTGTAGAAGATGAGAAGAAGGAGAAGAAGGAGAGAGAAGGAGAGAAGTTTTGTATTGAATTAATTTGATTTCCAAAATCAAATAAAAACATATACCAATTTTGTGTAAAGGCTTTCAAAAAGTCAACACAATTTTTGGCTCCAAAATAGCATTAAATGCTAGCCATCAACTTCCATCAACTCACATCAAGTCACATCAATCAATCAATCAATGGTCACATCACTCAAAGTGACATGATTTGACGCTAGATGCGACTAGCGATTTGACGTGCCGCACTCGAATTCGAAATGCGAATGCGCTCGCAAATCATCTCGGGCTCGGGTTCGCTAATTCCAAATTAACGAATTTTCTGTTGCGTCGTAATTAAATGATTACGCCTAGTGAAATCACTATTCACGTCGCTAACGAATTAATTCTAAATTAATTCGTTCACCCGAATTAAAATCTAATTTTAATTCCGCGTCGAAATCTAATTTCGTTTAATATATCAAATATATTAATTTCCCGATTAATTCCAAATTAATTGTTATCTCTCTTTTATTGATATTTTATCCCAGATAAAATATCTCCGTAATTAATCCCAGATTAACTTTCTCTCTCTTATAATTAATCCCAGATTAATTAAGAGTGCGAGTTATACGTCATCGGTGAATATTTGGGAAGCGACCCATGAGATCCCCTGATATGTTGGCAGTAAATTCGGTCGCCGGACTATCCGAACACGTAAGTACCTGGTACTACGTTTATACCGATTTACAAGACAAGGTTGGCCTCTAGCAAAGCGCCATGCCTTCCCAATTCTCCGGAAACATCATTACATGAATGAAGGATCTGTATCAGGCATAGTATACGTAGTATTGCGTATTTCTGTCCAGTATCGAATGTTCACGTGCTAGGCCTGGGGCTGGAATTGTGTCTGCCCCGTACTAAGAATATATCGGATGTCTGGCAACTAGTCTCTATAATCGGATATACACGACCTAGTCATAATATCCCGATAGCTCGAGCATTTAAGAGAACGAGTTCCGTATCCTATGTGACCATCATCTCCATATGACTGGAGTGATACTTACTCGTCTTAACATCACACCCAACACACTACGATTCTCAATATACCCAGAATTGGCGTACACAGAACCTGTTAAAGCCCTGGACGACCTCAACCAAAGTATATTTATTGTCGCAAGTATTAGCGGTGCAAGTCTCAGGTTAAGACCAAATACACCTACCCTGATTGCGGACTCCCATAGACACATAGTCATACTACCAATGGGATTCCGCATGGGTCTATCCAGAGTGAAGCTGTTTCTCGTACCATCGGTAAAACACAACCTCCTATCACACTTGCATGAGTATCCTATACCCAAATATATGAGAACTATGTTGTTGTGCCCTCACAACGTGCACAAGTGTAATACTAGTATTTTACGTATTTATCGATGTCCAATCTCGATAATACTCTGACTAGGGATATTTAATGATTTATCCTTCGTGGACTGATACTGTCTCATATCATTCTCCGTCCAGGAACAAATCATAGGGACCTCTCATCATTTATATATCTAGGTGATCTAATCACAAATGATAAGAGTGCAATCTCCTTTGTCACATAGTTAATTTGTACAACAACACCGTGATCTGTACAAATAGTGACGCTATGGGTCATAATTGTCCAACATGAATGATACCGCTGTATTCTTCTGTAAGTGCTACAGTTTCAAAATCACCCAATCTTCATTTTCTTAACAGAATATCCTTCATGAATTTGACATAACTGGGTATTTGCTCTAATACTTCTGCAAATGGAATGTTGATGTGCAGCTTTTTGAAAATCTCTAGGAATCGAGCGAATTGCTTGTCCAGTTTGTGTTTCTGGCGACGCTGCAGAAAATGTGGTGGTGGAGTAAATCTTTCTCGATCATTTTCTTTTGACTCCTTTTACTCCATCTTTGGATCTGCTTCATTGCTTTCTTTTGGAAGTTCCTTATTAGATGTTTTGACTCCAACATCCTTATTAATTTCAATGCCGCTTTTCTAGGTGATTGCTTGGCATTGCTCATTCCCTCTACTCTTTGGATTTGGTTTTGTGTTGCTAGGAAAGGTTCATTGTGGTCTTTAACTCTGAGCATTGGCCAGTTGTCCCATTTGATGCTCTAGTGCCTTCAAAGATGCTGCTTGATTTTGAATAGATGCTGCTTGTGCTTGAAACATATCATCGTATTTGGCCGCTTGCTTTTTCATTTGGGTAAGCAAATCTTCTATTCCTGGCTTCTTTTCATACTTCTGGCTTTTATTGCTGCTGTTGGAATCCAGGTGGTGGGTTGTTCCTTTCATGTGATACCTGCCCAGAAGTATTACTCCATGCGAAGTTGGGATGATTCCTCCAACCTGGGTCATAGGTATTGGAGTTGGCATTATTTCCTTATCTGTTGAAGTTGCTGACATAGTTCAGAGACTTATCATGTGGGTTGTGAGATTCAACCTCTGGTACTCATTTATATGGTGCACTTGTGGATCCCGCATTAACTTACATGCTAAGAGTTTCCAAGCATTTGCAGATTTGATCCAGCTTGGCATTCACAGCTGTATTGACCCAAACTTCGTGGATTCCTGCTACTCAATGGATCATACTCATCTCTGTTGGCCACAAGGAATTATTGTTAGCCATTTCTTCTATTGAGTCCCAAGCTTGATCTTCTCCTTTTACTATTAATGCTCCTCCAGCAGCAGCATCTAATGTAGTTTTCATCAATCCAGTAAGTCCATTGTAGAAGGTTTGGACTTGTAACCACTTTGCAATCTCATGGTGAGGACATTTTCGGAGCAGTTCATTATATCTTTCCCATGCTTCATAGAGGGATTCTGAGTCACGCTGCACAAAGGATGTGATGTAGTTTCTAAACTTTGCTGTTCTGGCTGAGGGAAAGTATTTTGCAAGAAACTTGGTGGCAAGATTGTTCCAAGTTGTTATGGAACCTGCTGGTAGTGAATGGAGCCAGCCCTTAGCTCTGTCTTTCAAGGAATATGGGAACACATGCAAGCGCATTGCTTCTTCTGCCCCTCGGTTGTAGTTGAATGTGCCACAAACTTCCAGGAAGTTGCTGATGTGGGCATTGGGGTCTTCAATTGCACTTCCCCCAAACTGAACTGATTGCTGTATCATTTGAATGCATGTTGTGATGTCACACACATTTACAGGTAAGAGTGGAAGTACAATGCATGATATGAAGCCGTCAACCATCAGAATTATTCTATCTCGAATGGGAATTGGTGGTGCTATTTCCAAAGGTTCAAGTTCCTGATTGTTCATGTTGATCAGTGCTTCTTGATCTTCTCGCCTTTCCCTTCTTAAATGTCTGAGAGTTATATCAATTTTTGGGTCAAGCGGATGAATTTCAAAGCTTCTGCTTCTTCTCATGTAATGTCTGAGAACCTGAAACACAAGAAACAATAAAAATAAGTAAAAATGTTCGACACAAGTAAGGTATCTAACCTCGAAATTAATAGTCAAAGATAAATAAGTCCCAGGTAATAGCGCCAAAACTTGATCGATGAAATCACACACGTTACACAAGCGCACGTATCGTTCAAGTAGTATAAAATGTATCGATCCCACGAGGACTTATTACTTATGCTATTAATTATTGAAGCTAAATTTATACAAGTATCTAATTAAAATTGATTGTTGGTAGGATGGTGATTTTATCTAAAAATAAGTAAATAAAATAAAACAAAGGTAAATTCTAAAAAATAATCAATAATATGAAACTATCTAGGGTGTGAATCCTTCCACTATTCTTCCAAAGATGAAGTGATCATCTTATATTTGTGTAATATGTTGGTTTATTAACCTGAAACACGAAAATATGCAAAAGCCGTTATGGTCGAATACAAATACCCAAAGTAATCCAATTAACTATATGTCTATGTTAATTAAGAAACTTCGAATTCATTAAGATCAAGTTCCAATTATGGCCACCCATGCCCGACCGGTATATGTCTATCCTGGAAGGAAATCTCTAAGGTGAGATCGTGAGCTATTGATTTTAAGGCTAAAACCCAAAATCCATTCGTCAAGTTCATTTTAAGTTTACCACATCAATCTTATTGGTGGCCAATCAACAAGAAGCATTAAGATTAAGACTCAATAAATAAACCAAAACATCACACAAGACACAAGATAAATCAACTTATAAAATCATTGATATTGGAATTCATCACAACCCTAGATAATGTATTTAGTTACAACACATACCTAGGATTACTAAAGAAATAAATAAACAAAACATCATAAAACAATAAGAAAACTAAAAGTTAAAACAATAAAATAAAATGATGGAGTTAAGGGATCTACTTCTTGTACGGGCCAAATTTGGGCCAATGGCATTTCTGGCATTTTGCTTCAGGTCCTATGTCAGATACAACCAAAATCCCTCCACCAAACAGTACCCAAACAAGACTTGGGCCAATGACCCAATTACCTTATCAGGCCCTTACACAAAGAGAGGCCAACCTTTTGATTTGCCAGCCGCCTAAACCGAAATAAAACGTATTCGACATGATTTATGTGACTAAACCGTTACAGTACCTAAAATGTCTATCATTTAATACATTAATGAGACCTACCTTTGATAGCTTATAAAAGGAGCCATAATTCAGAAGAAAGGGGGCAAGGAAGCATTGCAACCTTAAGCTTAGCCATTCTCACCAGAACCCTCTGAACCTCCGACCCACCGCCCTCACGGCAGTCCACGGGGATCAAGGTAGTCTCTGACCTTGTTTCTCCTCCTAATATATTAACAACTCATTTTCATTAATGACTTGAGCGTCAGAGTGCCTACGGCACCCACTACACCGGTGGGAAGACTCTCCACGCTCACTATACTTTTTGTTTTACAGGATCGCTAGTGCCCACCCTTTCTATGAAATTTCGATTGTGGACCTCGGCCGAAAACCATCATTTACAATTTGGCGCCCACCATGGGGCCTTAGTGATTTATAGCAAGCAAAGATCCCTCAGTCTACGATATTTACGAACATAGCAACTTATTGCTTCAAGCAACAAACAAACACCAGACCCCGTGGTTGCATAATTAGCCACTCTACAAGAACGGTTACGATCATTGGAAGAGAAAAATCGAGCTATGCAAAGCTCCAATACTAATCTCCAGAAGTAATTGGAGCATAACTCTTCAACCTCCCAAAGGCGCGAGGCTACGAGTCACCCCAACGATCATATCATCTAATCCAATCTTAGAAGCATTCAACAATATGGCAAGGGAAAATCTGCCATCAGGCGACCATCCACTTAATCACCAAAAAAGCCACCATATTTCTCTAGCCTACCGATCACAACAAGTCACCTCTTCCATGCGAAAGGAAATGCATGAGTTCAAATAAGTAATTCTCTCCAGTCTATATGGAGTCAAACTACCAATAAAGAAAAGCCGAGCTGAGATAACATCGGACATTCATTTCCTATAAATCATCAGCTCCCAATGACGTGGAAGGATAGCCATATTCTCCATACGACATGGATGAATTACTATCAACTTTAAAGTACATATAAATACTGCCATCTTCTCCAGGAGACGTGGAAAATTGATTGTCTCCTCCAGACTACGTAGAATGGTCATCATCAACCTCTCACTTTATATGAAGATTTTCATATTCTCCAGACGACATGAATGGAATGTCATCCACCCCAGAAGATATGGAAGGATTTTCACCTCCTCTAGACGATATGAAAAGATTATCATTTTCTCCATTCGACATTTGATGGAATGTCATCCACTCCAGACGATATGAATGGATGGTTATCATCTCCAGACGACAGAGATGAATCTCAATCTCCTTCATACATTATGAAAGAGGATTGTCATCTCATCCAGATGATATGAAAGGATTCTCATCTCCTCCAGACTACATGAAAAGTTTGTCATCGCCTCCAGACTACATGAAAGGTTAGTCATCTTCTCCAGTCGACATGAAATATTGTTAACTATTCTCTATATGAAATATATGAATTACCATTAACTCCAGACTATATGGGAAATCCTTTATCATATCTAGTAGAATGAAGAATTTCAGGGACCTTCAATGGGTTCATTCGACCGTAGTCTCATGGGTCTTCATCAGGTCCAGTCGACCTCTATCAAGACTTGTAGAATGAGGAGTGGAGACCCTATTGGACCTTCATCGGGTTCAGTCGACCGTAGTCTCATGGGTCTTCATCAGGTCCAGTCGACCTCTATCAAGTCTTGTAGAATGAGGAGTGGAGACCCTCTTGGACCTTCATCGGGTCCAGTCAACCGTAGTCTCATTGGTCTTCATCATGTCCAGTCAACCATAGTCTCTTAAGACTTTTATCAGGTCTTGTAGAGTGGAGACTCTCATGGACCTTTATCAGGTTGATTTGACCATAGTCTTCCAGACCTTCATCAGGTCCAGTCGACCATAGTCTCCCAAACCTTCATAAGGTCTTGTAGAGTGGAGACTCTCATGGACCTTCATTAGGTTCATTCGACCGTAGTCTTATATGCCTTTATAAGGTCTTATAGAGTGGAGACTCTCATGGACCTTTATCATGTTCATTCGACCGTAGTCTCACGGACCTTTATCAGGTCTAGTAGACCTTCATTGGGTTCATTCGACCATCTCATTGGTCTTCATCATGTCCAGTCAACCATAGTCTCTTAAGAATTTATCAGGTCTTGAAGAGTGAAGGATAAGATCATCATGGACCTTCATGAACCTTCATTAGGTCCAGTCAACCGTAGCCTTCTGGACCTTCATCAGCTCCAGTCGTCCATATTCTCATGGACCTTCATCATGTCCAGTCGACCGTAGTCACATATACATTCATCTGGTATAATGGAATGAAGACTTTCTTGGACCTTCATTAGGTTCAATCGACTGTAGACTCCTGCGTACTTCGATCAGGTCAGGTGGAGTGTAGACTCCTATGTACCTTCTTCAGGTATAGTGGAATGAAGACTTTCTTGTACCTTTATCCGGCCCAGTCGACTGTAGACTCCTGCATACCTCTATCAGGTCAGGTGGAGTGTAGACTCACATGTTCCTTCATTAGGTATAGTGAAATGAAGACTTTCTTGGACCTTCATCAGGTCCAATCGATTGTAGACTCCCACGTACCTCCATCAGGTCAGGTGGAGTGTAGACTCCCATGTACCTTCATCAGGTATAGTGGAATGAAGACTTTATTGGACCTTCATACGGTCCAGTCGACTGTAGGCTGCCGCATACCTCCATTAGGTCAGGTGGAATATAGACTCACATGTATCTTCATCAGGTATAGTGGAGTGAAGACTCCATTGAATCTTCATCAGGTCCAGTCGACCGTAGACTCCATTGGACCTTCATCAAGTCCAGTCGACCGTTGTCTCATGGAACTTTATCAGGTCTTGTAGAGTGAGGAGTGAATACCCTCATGGACCTTTATCAGATCCATGACACCGTAGTCTCATGGATCTTTATCATGTCTTGTAGAGTGAAGGATGAATATCATCATATGAACCTTCATTAGGTCCAGTCGACTGTAGCCTCATTGACCTTCATCAGCTCCAGTTAATTGTAGTCTCATAGATGTTTATCAGATCCATTAAACCTTCATCAGGTCTAGAGGATTGTAGTCTCCTATGGACTTTCATCAAGTCCGATGGAGTGAAGACTCCATTGAACCTTCATTAGATCCAGTCGACTGTAGCCTCATGGACATTCATTAGGTCCAGTCGACCTAAGACTCATGGACCTTCATCAGGTCCAGTCGACCGTAGACTCCCTCCGACTTTCATCAAGTCTAATAGAATAAGGACAATTATGGACCTTCATTAGGTCTAGTGAAATGGAGACCAGTTTAAGAGCTTTATGAGATCCGGTAGACTGAAGACAATCTGAAAAGAAAGATCTATGATAACTTGGGGGAATAACATTCCTTAAAAATCAGCAATGATATATGACATATATGAAGACCTGGACCTTCATCTAGTCCAGACAACATGAAGACTCCCCTGGTGTCTTTTCAGGATCAGTCGGCTGGAGTATGTCCTGGCCTTCATCTGATCCAGTTGAAGGGAACATTCCCTAATTGGCTCATGTTGAGCCAGTTCAAAACTTGGACCTTCGTCATGTCCAGATGACATGAAGACTCCCCATGGTGCCTTTTAAGGACCAGTCGGCTAGAGTATGTCATAGCCTTTATCTGGTCCAGTCGACGGGAACATCCCCAATTGGCTCATGTTGAGCCCAGTTCAAGACTTGGACCTTCATCTGGTCCAGACGATATGGAGACTCCCCCCGATTCTTCTTTAGGACCAGTCCATTGGAGTATATCCTGGCCTTCATTTGGTCCATTCGACGAGAATATTCCCTAACTGGCTCATGTCGAGTCAAGATAAAACCTAGACCTCCATCCGGTCCAGATGACGTGAAGACTCTACTTGGTCCCTATGCGAGACTGGTCGAGTGGATGATCTCCTAGCCTTCATCTGGTCCAGTCGACGGGAGCATTCCCCAACTAGCTCATATAGAGTCAAGTTCAAGACCTGGCCTCCATCTGGTCTGGACGACATTGAAGATTCTACTGGTAATTTGATTATCCTAACCTTCAAATAGGTCCAGTCGATTGGGAACACTTCTAATGGCTCATGTAGGGTCAAGTTCATGATCTCGGCCTTCATCTGGTTCAGTTGACTGGGAAGACTCCCAATGGCTCATGTAGAGTCAAGTTCAAGACCTGACCTTCATCTGGTCCAGACGACATTGAAGACTCCCATGGTCCTTTGACCGTAGTACGGGGATTATCCTGACCTTCATCTGGTTCAGTCGACTGGGCACATCTACAATGCTCATGTAGAGTCAAGTTCATAACCTGACATTCGTTTAGTTCAATCGATAGGCAACATCAACGCTCAGTACACCTACATCATGTGTGTTGGTTTCAAGATTAGGTCCCAAGATCACGAAATCAAGATGAAAACGCATGAATACACATCAAAGGAGGTGCAGAATATACTCACATTGACCGGATCTTGCGACGCGAAGAGACAACTCCTCCAAGAAGCTCGGCAGTGGCTCTCCTTGGCAGTGGGGTGCTCGGTTTTGACTGGTTTGGCTCCTCCAACTATCGGCCATTGATGACTTCATTGAAGCTCTAAGCTTCAAGCTTCAAAATCGGTTTTCAAGCTCACAATAACACTGCCCTATCACCTTTGTATAACTCAAGTGTGTGCTAGCACTTTTGTTTTGCCACAAAACACTCTCTTTTCTTCTCCTTGTTACTCGGTCGAACCAAAAATGGAAGAAAAGGAAGAAGAAGAAGAAGAAGAAGAAGGCTCAAAGCCGTGAAAGAGAGAGGGAGGGAAAAGAGAGAAGATCGAAAAAATAAGAGAGAGAAAAGAAAAAGAAATGTTTTATATATTTATTTGATTTTCTAAAAAATCAAATAACAAAACACAAATCATTTTCCATTACAAAAATCAAAAAGCAAAAGTCAAAAAGAAAAAACAATTAATGTTTTTCAACTACCACATCAATCACTCAAATCAATCAATCAAATTGTCACATCACTCAAAGTGACATGTGATTTGACGCTTGATGCGACTAACGATTTGATGCTCGATTTGACTTTCGTGCCGCACTCGAATTCGAAATGCGAATGCGCTAGCAAATAATCCCAGGCTGGGGTTCGCTAATTCCAAATTAACGAATTTCCGTCGTGACGTAACTAAACGATCACGCCTAGCGAAACCACTATTCACGTCGCTAACGAATTAATTCTAAATTAATTCGTTCGCCCGAATTAAAATCTAATTTTAATTCCGCGTCGAAATCCAATTTCGTAATATATCAAATATATTATTTTATCGATTAATTCCAAATTAATCGTTCTCTCTCTTTAATTAATATTTTATCCCAGATAAAATATCTCCGTAATTAATCCCAGATTAATTTTCTCTCTCTTCTAATTAATCCAGATTAATAAAGTGCGAGTCATACATCATCGGTGAATCTTCGGGAAGCGACCCATGAGATCCCCGGATATGTTGGCAGTAAATTCGGTCGTCGGACTATCCGAACACGTAAGTACCTCGTACTACGTTTGTACCGATTTACAAGACAAGGTTGGCTTCTAGCAAAGCGCCATGCCTACCCAATTCTCCAGAAATATCCTAACATGAATATGTGATCTATATCAAGCGTAGTATACCGTAGTATTGTGTATGTCGAGCCAGTATCGGATGTTCACGTGCTAGGCCTGAGGCTGGAATTGTGTCTGCCCTGTACGAAGCACATATCAGATGTCTGGCAACTAGTCTCTATAATCGGATATACATGACCTAGTCATAATATCCCGATAGCTCGAGCATTTAAGAGGACGAGTTCCGTATCCTATGTGACCATCATCTCCATATGACTGGAGTGACACTTCCGCCTTAACATCACACCCAACACACTACGATTCTCAATATACCCAGCATTGGCGTACAGAGAACCTGTTAAAGCCCTGGACGACCTCAACCAAAGTATATTGATTGTCGTAAGTATTAGCTGTGCAAGTCTCAGGTTAAAACCAAATACACCTACCCTGATTGCAGACTCCCATAGACACATAGTCGTACTACCAATGGGATTCCGTGGGGTCTATCCAGAGCGAAGCTGTTTCCCGTACCGTCGGTAAAACACAACCTCCTATTACACTTGCATGAGTATCCTATACCCAAATATATGAGAACTATGTTGTTGTGCCCTCACAATATGCACAAGTGTAATACTAGTCTTTTACGTATTTATCGATGTCCAATCTCGATAATACTCTGACTAGGGATATTTAATGATTTATCCTACGTGGACTGATACTGTCTCATATCATTCTCCGTCCAGGAAAAAATCATAGGGACCTCTCATCATTTATATATCTAGGTGATCTAATCACAAATGATAATAGTGCAATCTCCTTTGTCACATAGTTAATTTGTACAACAACACAGTGATCTGTACAAATAGTGACGCTATGGGTCATAATTGTCCAACAATCTCCACTTGGCCTATAGCCAGTCACTCGAGTGCTTGACACTCGAACTATGTACGGTTTGGCTCAAACTGCTGAGAAAATGCTTTCGTCAGCGGATTTATATGATTATCATCTGATGCGATTTATTCGATCATCACATCGCCACGATGTATGATCCGAACGAATCAGATGATTATCAAAGTAAGTATCTGGATCGTCGATGTGACCATTAATTCTTTAGCATGTGCTGAAGCCTAGCTCATCAGCTAACATAACTATATCTAATCTAATTAGATTTATTATCGACCCAAATGGCTTCTATTGCTGCCTCAGTTGCAGCAATAACCCGCATTTGTTGTTTATTCGGTAACAGTATCTTGCTTGGAAGATTTCCAGCTCACTATTCCGTTATACTATCTTTTATAGTACCGTTGTTACGACTTATAGTCGTTATCATGAAAGCCAAGCTTTCACCAATTATATTATGGGAATATCATTTCCAAGAAATGATATATCATCATTAAACAGGACATTCACTGTCAGTGCGCTCACTAACCTCCTTATATACACAAGAATTATTTTCATTTTGAATTAAATCATAAACTATTATGATTACATCAAAACGACAATTCCAAGAACCTAATGCTTGCTTCAATCCAAACATGGATCGAATAACCTGCAAACCTAGTTTACTTGTTATGGTTCGACAAAACCGTCAGGATGTTGTAAACATCCTCCAAAAGGTTTCCGTTAAGGAAAGCGGTTTTGGCATTCAGCTGCCACATTTCATGAATGAAACATGCAGCATTAGCAAGCATTGGCGAAATGGATTTTCAGTGGCAACAGGTAAAAGGTTTCGTCGTAATCAACACAATGTTGATAACTCTACCTTTTCGCTACAAGCCTAGCTTAGTACGTTGGTATGTTGCCATCCATGTATGTCTTCCTTGAAGACTTATATAGTACCAATAGGCACAATGCCTTGCGGTACATCAACTAGTGTCTAAACATAGTTGATATACATGGAATCCATATCGGACTTTATGGCACTTTGCCATAATAGGGAGTCGATACCTTGTATCACTTCCTCATACGTAGTCAGTTGGTATTCCTCGATAAGATAGACATCTTTATGAGGTGAGATCAGAAACCCATACCCCAGGTTGTTTTCTGATTCTCTCTGACTTACGTGGTTCTTGTGTATTCGAAGATTATTGGAATAGTTTCATCCTTGATGAACTATTTGTGTTCATTAAGGATTGGACGCCTGGAACAGTATTGCTCCGATTTTCATCGAGTTTTACATTCCTCCCACTTACTACTGCATATCGGTATTCCTCTTAGGAAAACCGCATGGTGAGCAACAATCTAATTGTTCTCTCATGAGTTGTATAAGTACAATTCTTATGGTATCCCTAGGATAACCTACAATTGGCACTTATCCAATTTGGGTTTTTTTTTGGTATCATCCAAGCATATGCCTAGCATACCCAAATATTCAGGAATTAGAAACCTGGTTTCTTTCCTGTTCATATCTAATATGATATATGTTAAACAGATATTTATGGAACCTTATTCAAAATAAGTTCTGCACTGTTTAGCGTATCCGTTGAAGGAAATGGTAGCTCAGAGTTACTCATGATTAACCTTATCATGTCCAACAAATTCGGTCTCTCATTTCGGACACACCGTCAAACTAACGTGTTCCGGGAGGAGTCCTCATTGAAAGAATACTATACTCTCTCATGTATGTGAGAAACTCATTGCTTGAGTATTTTCCATCATGGTCTAACCGTGATGGTTTAATACTTTAGCCGATCTGTTTGTCTATTTCGTGTCGAAACTCTAAAAGTTTCTGATTTGTGTTCTTCAAAAGAAACACATAACCATACGTGATGCCACATCCGTAAAGGTCACGAAATATTCATATCCACATCTAGCCTAGCTAGACATGGGCCCACTTGCTTCACTATGAACTAGGGCTAATAGATTAGTGGCACTGTCACTTTTACCAAGTAAAAAGTGTTTTAGGCACTTGCCCAATAAACTAGATTCGTAGACTTTATTTGAATAGAATCAAATTAGTCCTAGTACCCACTCTTCGAAAGTGTGGATATAGATTCTTGTTTAATAGTGTCCCTGACAACTATGCCACATTTAAGTTTCTTAATTGATCAAATCAGTTTGAGCTATTTATTTGTCATGTTATATATTTGAGATATTATTTATATTCAAAATATAAATTATGTTATTTACATCTAATGTGTTTATGTCAATATCATCTTTATATAATGAAACACTTTAGTGTTGTAGAATATAAAGGTTCACCCGCAGCGGGTTAAACACTGACATAGAGATAATGTATCTAGTCAAACCAGTTACATTATAACAGTTTCCTAATTTACGTACATACCCGAAGGTAGTTCCTAAACTTAGGTATCTACGGTTAAAACAGCGACTTTCGTCCCGTTTACAATTCGCAGATTAATCTCTAATGATGTCAGTATCCTGTTCAAAACAGATTCTGAACATCAATACATATATTTTATGTACCACACTAAGTATTTAAAATCTAATTTTAATACTAGCTGTGAACATAATTATGACAATTATTTTTTAAGTCACAGCCTTGTTCGTCTTCAATTCCTTCTTGGGATATGTCTTTTATCTTCTCAGAAGATTATAATGATTTTGCCTTTGCCGGTTTCAACACTCCAGAAGCCTTTGGCCAAGCCTCGGGTTTCTATAGTATCGAAGTAAGGTACGCCTTGCGCTACTTGCTTTATTGCAAACATTGGCTTTGTCTCCTTGAGTATAGCCATTAATTCTCCAAGAATTATTTATTGCAATTTAGTATTCAAAGATCTAAAATAAATCCATGAAAATCCTTCAATTTCATTATCATACTTTAAGGATCTAATCCTTAGTTCTGATTCAGAAATTAAGGAGTCTACCGCGACAAGCTTAATGGATTAAGCGCTAAAGTTTCATTACATGAATATTCCAAATATCATGTTCCACTTATTTGCTTAACTCCTAGCTTAGGCATAATATATTATTTTATCAAATAAAATAACTTATTATTTTTCCAGGACCATCCTGAAACAATTCCCAATTTGAAAATTAAAGTCGTTAAATACATTTTCACCCATGATTATGTTTTTAAACA
>SKCR01033965.1:0-41484 GCA_019454045.1 Zanthoxylum bungeanum | reverse complement strand
CAGTAAATGAGATATATTTTCACAAGGGAAGGTTCAAGGCTGAGGCCTACCTATCTATGCAGGTGTTTGACCAGTTGAACTCTTCTAGGTCAAATAAAATGTTTTATAAAATATTTTTATTTGACGGTTTTCGCCAATTTCATTCATGTGGGGGATTGTTGGAAAATGCTTATGAGTAAGCTTTGATGCACAATTTTAAGCATGATCCACTTCGTGTTAGTGGTGTTATTGAATGATTCGGATACTCTCCGTGAGTAGTTCGAAATGGTATATTCAATATGCTAAAATGGTGCTTGGGTGAATGAGAAATTGTTGCTCAAAGTTCACCCAATGGTGTTGGAAAATAAGGAGAATTGAGCTTGTCCCATATGGGAAAGCTATAGAGGGAAAGTTATGCTTATATATCATTGCTCATATGTAGATGGGTAAGAGTTATAAGGATAGAGGCTCTCTCTACGTGCGCGGGGGGGGGTGCAAATCAAATCCGAATCAAGCTTGCTCGTGTGCACCCACGTGTCCTGCGTACACGAATGCCGGACCAAAATGTGCGAGCCCGGCCTAGCGAATTTTGCAAGCCTCCTCTTATTTTTTTCCAAGCTTTTGATGTTCCATAACAGTTAATTCAATTTTATTAATTAACTAAGTGGTTACAAATCAAATGGAAGGTCTCCCACTAACTCAATTTAATTGGCATGTTAATTTCTTTTATTAATAGACATGTGTATTTTCGTTTTTGTGAAGTTGAATACAGAAACAAGTTTTAAGTTTTCTTTTTAGAAGAGTTCAAGCACTTCGGTTGTTCGTTGCAGTCGAATTTGGTGGTGCCCAATTTCTCTTTTTCCGTTGCATCCTGGGAAACAGACGTCTCGTTCTACTTTACTGCACCAATCGGTAGGGGACGAATTTGTTTTAAGGAGATTGTTGCCGCATCAACAAGCCTCGGAATTCTGCCTTCATCGCTGGGACTGATTTACTATTTTCGCGTTCTCTTTATGCTTGTTGTCATTTGTTTCACTGTTGAAAATTGTATCATTCCAGTTCGGTTTATCACTGATCAAAATTGTATCATTCCAGTTCGGTTTACTGATTGTTCAAAGTCCGTTGTAAGAACACAATAACCAAATTAAATTGTAATCACCTTAATTTTTTAGAATATTTATAATTTATAATAATTTATGGGTTAAGACTCTTTTATCCTTACGATGTCAGTATGATGTCATTGTCAACTGACGGTCAACTAACGTTTTGGATGGAAAAAATAGTAAAATGTTAAATTTTATATAAGTTTAGTAGTAAAATGTAATATGTTAATATTCATAGTACCCAATTGTTATTTTATCATAACTTTAGTAGTAAAACGTAAATAACCCTTATTATTACTACTAAGGTAAAAAATTAAAAAATATGATGCAGCATTAAGTAATAAGAAAATGAGAGAAACAATATTATAATGGTTTTATCGTGTATAATATAGAATGGGTTGAATTTTAAAAAGTCGAATTAAGTTTTAAATATTTTTATTTAAATTCGAGTCTAAAAAAATACATTAAAAATATTAATTTAAAGTTTAATAAATTTGATTTTTCAAAGATTTTAAAAATATTAATAAATAATACTTGAATTTTTTTTTTTTTTTTGAAGAAATTGGAATGAGATTTTTCAAAATCAAAATATTTGCCAATCCTATCATCTTTCTCTCTCCACCAGCCCGTATCGTGGCATCCAGCCACCAAGACAAGGGCACAGAAAGACCTACTAGCATAAAAGAGTAACTTTAATTCTTCAAGCATGTAAGAACATATGGTAGATTTTACGGAGTAGTAATTTTTAGAATTGTTCAGAGCTGTTTTTCGTTCGAATGGTGATATGAAAATTTAATCTTTTAAATAAATCTCCCTCAATGAATTTGTTTGGTTACAAATATTTTTTATCATTGTAAGTGATCATGATTTTGGTCGAGATCAAATATTTTTGTATAATTCACGAGTAAATTTTAGCTTTGTTGACGGCTGTTTTTCGGATGAGCGAAAGCGGCGTCGTATGGCAAATTTGAAAACGAATGCGTTACTCGTCAGGGGTTCTTGTTGTCATAAGTAAATACTTTGGTTTATGATAGCAATTGGAATCATAGGCCAAACTCAGCTCCAGCACTGCCCCTTCAGTCAATGGTTAAGGAACTAATTTTGGATAATAGCAGATTATATGAAGACCTCATCAAGCAACATTTCATGGAAATCGATGCCCAGTAAATTTTAAGAATCCAGCTAATCAGTTCTGCAAATAATGACTAGTTATGTTGGCATTTTAAAAAGAAAATGCCCAATAAATTTTTAGAATGGAGAGTCTCTTATTAGGTTTGCTCCCTACTGTTGAGAACCTTGAAAGAAAAAGATTTCGTCCAATTTATTGTGTTCTAGATATGTCCCCAATGGACGTGGCTGAGTGATGTAGGACTCAGGATCTGATCTTCAAGTTCTGGGTTCGAATTCAGAAAGTGTGTTTCTTGTAAGAGTCTGGAACAGTCAAAAGTTATTTGCTCTGCTTAAGCGTGAGTCAGATAGTGGTTTAACAGCTGAGTTTCCAACCTTTCCAAAAAAATTATATTCTAGATGTAGCAAAAAAGGGAATCCCTGGAACATGCTACCTTTAAATGCAAGATGTCTGGAGATTTTTGAGCTCATTCCCTTTTATGGGTCTTATCAAAGCAAGTTGCATATTGCAGCCTTCTGATTTCTTGATGATATGTGTAAACGATCTCTCTTCTTTAGAGGAGGCTCAAGTGGTTGCGCTAATGTGGGCTATTTCCGGAGGTAGAAATGATGTTATTATTATGCAAGGACAGAGTTGATTAGCAATACATAATGGCTAAAGTTTATGCCCGTATTAATTCTTATAACTTGGTGATTTTAGCTGGAGCTCATCTGGGGAAAAAAATTGATTTCAGCTAAGAAATGCTTGTGTCTCCCATCAAAGAATTAGTTGAAAATGAACATTAGAGCATCCATTAATATGGATCCGAGAAGGGTTAGTCTGGGAATGGTGATCAGAGACCACAATATCGAGATTGTTTCAGTTACAACCAAGTGATTGAGACCGAGACCATTATATTTAGGATCACTTGTGCTGGAGATGCTCGCCTCTTCTCTATCACTATTGAATCTGAATGCTAAAAATATAATGGACCTACTCTTGAGTAGGTCTAATATTCTAAAAAAGATTAGTTAGGTCAGTGACCACAGTTAAAGCGCAACTAGTTCATTGAATCATTTCAAGTTTCAATCTATGCCTAGAGCTTATAATGAGTCAGCCGATCATTTAAGCTTCAATCTCTTTTATACCGCACAATGTAAGAAGATATTGAATCCCGATGATAATAGAGCCTCACTGGTCCTTGCCAAGGGCCTAGTATTATTATGTAACACCCCACTTTGTCACATCCCTTTCTTTAGCTGCCGCATCCTTCGACATACAATCCCCAATCAATTTGCAAAACTGTTGAAATTAATGTATTAATAATTATTAAAATTAATAGACAAAGCACCATCAATAAGCCCGTCTAGCTCAGTTGGTAGAGCGCAAGGCTCTTAACCTTGTGGTCGTGGGTTCGAGCCCCACGGTGGGCGTTTTTTTTGGCCTGCTTTTAGTCTTCACTATATAAATCCTATCAAGTAAAAATTTGAAAGACCATTACAAAGTTGTCTATTTTTCTTCTGTTTTCCAACTGACTATGCAATATATAATTCTAGCTGGTGAAACAAGAACAAAGAAAGAAATTGTTCATCAGAAAATTTCTTAAATTTCATCTGCTCCTTCATTTTGAATCTTGGCTTTGGAAGATGAGGTTGCATTTCTCTTGGTGGGTTTGTTTTCTGCAGGCAATAGTTTTAATGTGATCCCCATTGCTATTAGCAGAAGTCCAGTCCCATGCTGCTCAGTTAATGGCTTTGTGAATATCAAGTATGATAGCAGTAATGTTACCGCCTTTCTTGCTGTTGTCACCTGTGATCAAATTCAATGCAAAATCGCGATCAAATGAAAACTCGCACTGTACTGTAGTATATCCATTAATGAACTAGTAGTTGTTCCGTTTTCCTGTGATGTTGAATCGACAACATTCGATATGCACTTGATGTATGCGAGTAAATTAACTTAACGGAACTGGGGAAAAAGCTTGTGTGAGAGTTTACCATAGCTGTTGTAGCAGCACCAAACAGGGCAATGAGGGAAAGGACTGAAACTTGGCCAATAAACGTGGCCATGGCTTCAAATACCAACACACCGTACACGTATAGATGCTGGATCAACAGAAACATGAGTTTTTTTTTTTCCTTTTTAATGGATGTATCATGTGAAGAGGAAATAATGAAAGATATTTTCAAAAATGTTACCTGAGAACATGAATCCCATGCTTTGAATAACTCTCCTGTCAAAAGCATTGGAGGAATCAACATTGGCAAACCAACCACTGTTGAGCAAAACAACATCTCCATCTGCATATAGAGACAACACAAAGGTATTAAATTAAACGTGGAGTCGCAATTTTTCCATGAACACCTTTACTTCACAGTTAAGTACCAAGACAATAAAGATAGCAGATGGTAAGTGACCTGGGTGGTTTCAGGATTCACATTAAAGATAGCTTCTTGCAAATTCCCAAGAAAGGAATCCATTACTAGAGCACCCGATATCATCACAACACCAATCATGCTGAAATTTGGGGATGTTTGTGCATCTGCTAAGGTAAAAAGGATCAATCCCACAACTAAAAGCAGTGCGGACACATATTCGTGAGCTGGGTATTTTCGCCTAAGGCCTGGTATGAAGGCGCCCATGATCATCACAGGCAAAACCTGTAACAGAAGTCACAGAAAACAAAAGAATTGTCAAAGAACCATAAAATTTTCTTGGCTTTTAAGAAAATGGGATTTGCTAATTACCTTGGTGGATTTGAACATCAGTTGTGCAGGATAGTTAAGATAAGCCAAAGATCCTTTTGTAAGTCCATGAGAACCCATTAGAACTGCAGAGAGCTTCACATAAGTCTTCCATGGATTCACCATTTGCTTAGTGGTGAAGCCTTGAAGGTAAATGAGAATAAGATACACAAATCCTTGAACAAATGTGAACTACCAACCATAGCTGGAAAAACAAAAAGCCATCCAACGATCATCATCATCAATGGCAAAAGATCACAATTCATGGAAAAAAAATACCCAATATAACAGTACCAACTGGAAATGATACCTGAATTGGAGCCTATTGTATACATATTCCTGCAGATTTGGTAATCAAATGAAACTGAGAAAAATATCTCACAAGAAAATGAAGCTATAACAACCAAAATGTAAACCAACATTGCAAATTATACGCAAAAATTGAGAACTTCATATTTAACAAATTTTATTGGCAACAGAACAAACTTTCCCAGAAACCAAACAGAGTCTGTCAAGCGAAAATAAATAAATTACCTCGCAGACGCCATTGACAAGATAACCAAAGAAGAACCCAGAAGAGCAAATGAGAAATTGTTGCCATGTGGGTTTATCAGTGAGCGAAATCCCAAACAGAAACCGAGCTTGCTCTTCATTCTTATTCATTTTTTTTTTTGCCTTCTTCTCAAGTTCTCAACAAACAGAGGAATTTGATGAATCAAAAGCTTTAATTATGGAACTTGATCAAACAATGCAATAAGAATATATATTAAGTATATCGACTTGCATGTAGACTTAGCAAAACAAATAATATATATTTGAATGGATGAGTGTTTTTTTTTTTTTTTTATAAGGGTAGGAGTTAGTTGAAGGTTTTACATATTTCATTTAAATTTGGGTCAAATAATTTGGTCCGAATTTCCAACGTTATTAGAAATCAAAGCATGCTTTATTAAATGGGATATTGGTTCCATTTCGATTAGACATCGGTTTCGAATCACTTTATTTTTATAATAAAAAAAATATTATAGAAGGATTTGGATTAATCTTTGGATAATTATTTTATTTTTTGTAAACATCTATATTATAAAGCATTGGGAGGAAAGAGAGTGTAAATGATGGTTATGATTAAGAGAGATAATGTATCCAAATGCTATCTTTATGTGACTTAATTGGCTGCTCAAATTATTTCATTATAATCTAATGGGTGATAAAGAATCCTTTCATTATATAATTTCTATAAAAATGGAAAATGAAAACTACCAAATAAATTAAAGAATAAAATCATTTATTAATGAATAATAAAAACTACCAAATAAATTAAAAAATAAAATCATTTAATTAAAAAATAAAATCATTTCATTATAAACAAATTAAATAACAAAATCTCAATCTCTTTGTAAATTCTGTAACACCGTGCCGTAGGCACGGGCAAATACTAGTTATTTTATATTCTAAACGAAATCGCCATTTAGCATGGAGACGGTTTAAGTAAGTTTTTTTATTTTAAATAATGGTGGATTCCATACATTATAAAATTTATTAATAATGAACTGACCCTTTTATTTATTTTTAATTAAGAGTATAAATTAATTTATAAATATTATAATGAAAATATAAATTAATTTATAAACTCATCAAATTCTTTATCAAATGTTATAAAAGTATTGGGTTCACGTATCAGCTCGGCTTTCTATATTTATAGTCTTATTATATTTTTCAAGTGAAATTATTGTAATTTTATTTTAAATTCAAATTAATTTTATAATTTTTTTAATTAAACTCAAATCATTTAATCGGATCCGAATTGAGGTTGGGTTGGAAAAATTTCAACCCGCTACCTTTGAACGAGTGCCCACCTTTAGATTAGCAAAATATAGCGTGTAAATTTTTTCTATACTCTGGATACTGACGTTAAGAGCACTTGTGTTAATAAAATTAAAGCATCTTATAATATGTTAATTGACCAAGCTTAATGGTAGTCGTTTAATCAAGTTAATAGGGAAAAAAAATTAGAAAGACTCCGTCATATTAAAAAAAAAAGACTTTGAAGTCCTAAATTTTAATTTCATGTCACATTCAATATATCATATTAGATCTCCGAATCACATGAATGAGAATAGTGAACGTTGATAAATACTCATGTGGATGAAGTCTAATATTTGGATAAAGTCATGCATGATCGTTCGGATAACGGTTATGAGCATCACCGTTGAGTATCTAAAGTGGACAATTGACTTCGTAGATCCATGAGACACAAAAAATGCAACCAAAAATAATTTAAAATTAATTTTTAATATAAAAAGAAACTTTTAAACAATAGAAAAAATACACTTAATCCGTAATTACCGGATGGGTGTGACTAACTTGCCGCAAAAGAGACGGTCTCATGTCAATTCTTTCCCTATTTAAATGACAATAATGCTGATATTATTTTAAGTAAATGATTTTTTGATTTATTTTTTTTTCTTATTTAATTGTTTTATTTTACCTTTTCATTTAATTTCATTTATTTTTTTATATTTATATTTATTTTCTTAGTCTTTATATATTTATTTTCTTTGATTTGTTTAATAAATCTTTCATATTTTATATTTATTGTTATTTATTTAATGTTTCTTTATTTATTTAATTTTCTTTTGATTCTGATTTAATTTAATTAACAGTACTTATATATAATATAAAATTTTCTCTTTTTATATTAGTAATAATTTTTCAGAAAAAAAAATATATATGAAAAGAAATACACGCAAATATGTCAAACGCAAATTCTAATTTATATTGCCTTCAAAGTCTATTTTTGACGCACTTGGTGATATAAATTTGTGTTTTTATATATTTCATGTATTTTTTGTGTATTATTACATGTACTCTTTTATGAAAAAATTATTGTTAACATAAAATAGATCATTTTCTGTTATATATAAGTAGAGTTAAATAAACTAAATAAATAATCAAAAAAATTAAATAAATAGAAAACACAAAATAAATAAATAAATAAGATTTATTAAATAAATAAAATAGAATAAATATATAAATACTATTAAATAAGTAAAAGAGAAAACAAATATAAATATAACAAAAATGAGATAAAATAATTAAAAATTAAATTAGAACGTAAAATAAGAAAATAAAATAAAATAATTAAAAATGCATTTATTTAAAAAGTTATGGACATTATTGTTATTTAAATTGGGAGAGAAAATTGACTGGGGGTGGCGTGTCAGAGGGGAGGGGGGGGAAACAATTTTCTTTCTACTGCAAGATTGCATGGCTTAAGCTTTTGGATTCTTTGAAATCCGTGTGGATTGGGTTAACATAAAATTCTAATTAGATACTTAAAATGAAGAAAATACATTTGGGTCAACGAATTAGAAATAGAGATTTGTTTGAAGTCAAATTTATTTATTTAGGGATTAAAATTCAAAATTAATAAGTAAATATCGGAGTGATGATCAAGATATTAAAATTATAAGAATAAATTAATAAATAATATATTTGATAGACTGAACTAACCTGATTTTTTGAAATCAAAACTTGTAATCTGACCTATCATAATAATGTTGGGATATCCTTAATCAAAAATAATATTTTATTTTTTGAAACTTACCTATATTCTAATTCGTCATATGCGGATCAGCGGATTGACCCGAAATTTAAACACCATATTGCTTTTATTATACTGAAATTATGGGATATGTTAATTTTCGGGCGCCCAAATTAACATAGTAAACAATTGAGGCCCAAAAATATGATTCAATGAAGGGACCAAGCTCTATTTTACCCTATATGAAAAAAACGACTTCCGCAAAAGTCCACAACGGACGTGACTTGGTGGTGTAGAATTTAGAATCTCATATTGTAATCATTGATTTGAATTCATGGAGTGTGTTTCTTGTAATAGTCAGGGACAATTAAATTTTTTACCTATTCCGCTTAAGTCCAAAATGAATTGTTTTGCGGAGGATTTCGAACGATACCAAAATAAAATAAAATTATGAAGCAAAAAACAAATAAATAGTCCCCAAGGGTGTGGCTTGGTGGTGTAGGGTCCAGGATCTCACCTTGAGGTTCTGGGTTCGAATCCAGGGAGTGCACTTCTTATAAGAGCCTGGGACAGCCGGTGGTTTTACCTGCGCCGCGGCCCAGAATGGGTGTTTTGGTGGCGGGTTTCCATCGTTTCCAAAAAAAAAACAAAAAAAAAACAAAAAACAAAAAACAAAAAAATAAATAAACAGTCACTTAAATTCTTTTTTTCCTTGTACAAAACTTCACCATCGATAAATGGGTAGCAAAATAAGTACAATATATATAAAGCTAATTCAAGATCGATTTTAAGATTATTTGGCACAAGATATGCCCAAAATAGACATGAACTAGAGATCAATCAATAGCTCATCAAGCAAAAGATTCAACATTGTGTTCTCAATTTGCAGTGACACTTGTTCTTGCTCACCTTCAAATTTGTTCCAATTTTCTTTCATATCAATTAACATGGCAACATTTTGTTCCCCTTTGATCCATGCTTTAGCTTGCCTCATCAACTCGCCATCATCTTCAATCTCATTATAATTATTATTTCTCTTTGAAGACAATTCGTCTACGAACAAATCCATCAATAATTGTTCCATTACAATATTACTACTACTGTTTTCACTTGTAGCTTTGACATGATTCAGCATTTGCTTTGCCTTTTCTTCAACATCATCATCTCCATAAACGACGTCGTTATGTTCCATTGGCATCCATGTTTCTAGATTTGTAGGATGATCTAAGTTAGCCAGACTCTCATCTTCATCTTCAAGCTCGAAACCTAGCACTGACACTGGACTACGTTGTTCTTTCTCCTCATATTGCAACTCCTGTAAATGTAATACAACGTTACATACGATCATCATGTGACAATCATATTATATACGAGGTATTTTCCCGGAAATATTATTTTCAAAATTCAAATCCGTGATGAATCGGATAAAATGTCAATCATATTATGTAAATATGATAAAAGATTTGTGTATTAAGAACTTTCAATGTGGGTGTCAGAATATCTATGTATTAAATAAAAATAAAATTAAAGGTAATTTAATATGTATTGCGAGTGCTATGACCATCAATTATCGCTTATAAATTGAGTGATTAACTTAGTTATGTTATTAGTTTTGTCACTAATCAGACAAAGCAGCTAGCTAAGCCGCATGACCGTACAGTCAAACAAAGTCAACCAAATCTCACTAGCAGACAAAGTCGTTGTCAAAACAAAACAATAACCAAACAAGATCGTCCTCACCAGCAGACACAATATATATCTTATAGATTTGCATACACTGTATAATTACTCACCTTGGGTCCCACTGCAGGGTCAACCGCTGACTCAATTGTCGCTTTCATCGATTTGCTGCCGACACACGGTAAATATTTTTCACCCGCGTATCCTTCAAAGTTACCGCTCCAAGACGGTAAATACTCGGAGGTAAAATCACTTTCACACCAACTGGACCCGTTGCTACTACACGGAGTGCTATTCGTGGACCCCGTTGCGGTTGTAGTGTTAGTGCAGTGGTGATGATCAGGCGATGAAGAAAGATCAGACGGTTGAGATTCATCCTCAACGAAGTCGTCGCGGAATGATTTCCACCGTATGATGTCTTTGATTCTGACTGTTATTTTGATATCATTAATTATTTCTTTTTTGCTGTTCTTTTTCGACAGCTTGTAACGGGAAAGGCTTCGCGGTAAAATTGAAGGGGGCTTAACGGCATTGAACTGGAAGCTCTTGACGGCGTTAATGATGGCTTGAAAAGCTGACACCGTCGCTGCTTTCGATCGGCTTCTTAGCTTATGATGGTGATCTTCATCAAGTGATATCCTGGGAAATGATTTGAACCCACTTGAAGAACATGAATTGGAATCGTCTATGAGAAAATCTTTAAGCATTCGAGGCCTACGCTCTATTGAAAAATGATTTCTTGAAGATGACATGATCATTTAAGCAAATGGGTTAAGGCTTAAAGAGAGTGAAGTGGGAAGTATGAAGTGAGAGGAGGGTTTTGAATTTAAAGGGAGAAGAATTAAGGAGAATGAGAAGGAGAGAGGTAGCTTCTAGCTTGGTTGAGATCTTCTTCATATAATTAAGAAGCTAGTGTTGCAGTTAAAAAATAAGAAAATGACGGTGTAAGTAGAAGCTTGGATGCTTCTATTTTTTGAATTTTTAAATAAATGACATATCACATTAACATGATTCCTTATTATATATTAATATTTATGTGCGTGGTGTTTTTTTAATTTGGACTTGGAAGTTGGCAGTTGAAAGTATGTCGTTTAGGAGAGTGTAAAGAGTTGAGTGTGTGGGTTAACTCAGATTTGTATTCGGTGTTAAATTGATTTTTATATTCGAATCATTTCTATATAAAGAAATGATATATTTTTTTAGTTAAAGTAAGTATATTAATCAAAAGAAAACCACAATAACAGCACAATGACATATCCCAAAGAGAATAAGTTAAGGAGGACAGACCCTCATAGTTAAACAATCAGAGCGAAACAGACAAACATCATAACAAACAAAGGAAACTCATAAAATATTAGCAGATAAATGCCAAGAAATATGAAGCCATCTATTTTCAGAAGATGATTTCATTTTTTTTAATAAACTAGCACGTGTTCGCACAATAAAAATAATATCACTCTGAATCACACCGGGGGCCGAGGAGGCTCGCCATGAAGTATAGCATTTCTCTCTCTCCAAATAAAGTAGATAACAGTTGCAAAAGAAAGCCGCACAATCAAATGACATAACGAACCACTATAAAGAAATGACATGGTGCACCAGGAGTCTTAGTTATGGTACGTTCTTCCTTGTTTAATTAGTAAATTGCCAATACGTATCCGCTTTCGATCCATCCACGTGAGCACTTCTAACGAGCGAGCGTGAAAGTAATGTTTGAGTTTTTGGACGGTCCGGGCTAAGAATAAATAATATTTTTTTATATATAAATTATGATTAATAGTTATTAGATAATAATCTAAAACTGGATATTAACTCAATCGTTATTAAAACACACGTGGTATGATATTATGAAAAACGTATTACAACTTAGTTCAACACTGAATCCATATTTACTGGTTAGTGTGTTACTGAGTTGTGTCCTCAATAGACGTGATTTTATAGTGTATGGCTCAGAATCTCATCTTGAGGTATTGAGTTCGAATATAGGGAATGCGTTTATTGTAAGAGTCTTGAACAGCTGTGAGTTTTTACTTACTCCGCTTAAGTCCGAAAATAATAATTTGACGGCGGGGTTCCAACGATTCAAAAAAAAAAAAAAAAAAAAAAAAAAAGTGTTACTGAGGTGACTTAATTAACTGTCAACTAATTGTGATCATCTGCCTATAAGGGAGCGTACCAGCTGATAGAAGAATGATCCCGTGATGATCTGTATCTTATCAATTCATATATTTTGCACACTTCTTGTCCCGTGGGTCCTCAAATTAATTAACAGTACTGTAAATGTGAAAGATTCATGCATCATGCTAGTACTTGGGGGAAAAGTTTTAAATTTGCCATAAATTTTATGCGCGCTTTGAGCATTTATTACATTCACTGATTTTAGTCCGGGAATGTTCCGTGTTGTTTTTTTATCATATTTCTTATGTCCTGTTGTTCGGGATGAAAACGGATCGGAATTTAAATTTTAGAATATTGTTAATTTATATCTGTTATATTGATTAGGATCATCGATATCCATTGAAAATTTAGATATTAAATATCAAATTAATCGAAAATGGAAAAAAAAAATCTACTAACAACTATTTGATAAATGGAATTCTATCTAATATTATTTTCTTTCTATTTCTTTTACATTATTTATTTTTTTAATAAATAAAACATATGTTATTCTTTTTCTATTATTATTATTACTTATCTACTTTTATTATTATTTTATTTTATTTTTTGTCGAATATCTTGATCATTTCTCGAGGAAGTCTCCTGTATGTCAGAGGTTCAACCGACCCATCAATTTTTTTTTCAAATATTACTATTAAATAAATAATAAAAATATTATATTAAAATTATAAATTAAACTCTTATAAATTATAAAAACTCAAAAAAAAAAAACCTCATAGTTTCGCCCATCCATTTCTCATTTTTTAATTACAGGATATGAATGTGCACTATTTTTTTCTGAAAGCTTATTCCAAGACAAATGAAATCTATTGTGGCCACTAGTTCAAAGCCAGCCAGGTTAAGGAATGCGCACGTGGCCTTATGTGATTAGCTAACTGCACGTGCATATATCTGAGTTCATCGATTTGTGGAGCCCAGTCATGCGAGGGATCCAATGTTGCACGAGTTATCGGGAGGCAAAGGAAATCAATATATTTTCATATTCCCAAATAGGGATATGCAGATCATTTCAATCGGGATTCGAATCTTTTATTATTTGGTATAATTTTTATTATGAATTTTGTTATTTTATTTAAAAATCTCAAAATTTTCTTTTAATTTTGAATTATTTGCTCTAAAATTGGGAATGATTTTTTTTTTATTCAAAAGTTGATATCAGCTTCTGAATGATTTTTAATTCCAAAATTATAATCGAAATGAGACTGGAATTGATAAATCCCAACTCTTTCCGATCAATTACCATCTCTACTCCCAATTTCCATGAACATTATATTCATGCATCTCTCTTGTTTTAATTTCTTTAATTTTCTTATTTGAATCAAATTTATATTCTAATAATTTTGATGTGATTTTTTTATCTTTTATTTTTTTAGGGTTAGATTTATATATCCCAATTATGATAAAATAACAAATGACTGTACCAATTATTGAGCTTAAAAATTTATTACCTTAATTATAAAAATAACATTTTCATATTTTTCCGTCAATACTATCAGTGAAATGATGATGTCATGATGGCATTCGATCATATATTATTAAATCCAAATTTTAAATCATTTAGATGAAATCGAGATTAACAAATCATTACCTATTCAGACCGTCATCTCATACTCTCAATTTCAAAACTATTATTTCATGCATATCTCTTACGTTTTACTTTAAAATTCTCATTTGATAAAGTTGGATGAATGTTTAATAAATTTAATGCGTTTTTTTTTTTGGGGTATATTTATTTCAAACTTCATAGGGTTATTAGATTATATATATCATAGAAAAATAATAAAAGAGTATAATAATTATATTAGAGTAATAGTCTACCATCTTAACTATAACAAAAATAACATTTTAATATTTTTTCCATCATCATCATTAGTGAAATGATAATATCATGATGACGTAATAAAGATAAATATGTCCTTGCACTCAAACTTATATAAATCCGTACTATTCCATAAAATTTGAAGGGGCAAAACAGTTTTTGTAATGGTGGTATTTGATTAGGTACATGCATGGACATGTAATGCTAAGTGTGTGGACAAAAATATGACTTTGTGAATCATTTACTTTCCACTTAAAGTTCCGGTGCCCATGGCGAATTGTCGGCTGTCGAGTACTAATTAATTTCTGATAATTTTTATTAATCAATATTTAGACGTACTATAAGTTAAACACTGTCACTTTTGTTATTGTCTTGTTCGATGCTAATTAATATTAATATTAATATTATATATAACAAGGCCAGCTGCATGGGGTAGTAAGACAGAAGAGAGGTCAAAACCATATGTCTGTTGTCGTTTTTGCTGCTGCCAGGCTTCTATTATTATGAGGTATTCGAACTACTGACGACGATGGGGAAAAATGAATCAAATACATAATATATATATATATATATATATATATATTGTTGACGTGTGATTTTCGTCCCAATGGCAGTTTTGAGATAATTCTCCCGAGACAATCCTCATTTAACCGTGAATTTGTTTGGGTGGGGGACCAAAAACAAATTTAGCAGAAGACAAAATAAACACACAGATCGACAAGAGGGTTTTAACGTGGTTCAGCGGAGTAAGTACAGCCTACATCCACATGCACAAAATGAGATATTCCTCTTTTATTACTTAAACCGGGCTCGACCGACCTGTTTTCAGATCTCTAGGGTTTACAAGTAATTCTCTCTCTTTGTTACAAGTTTTGCTGTCAAAATGATCCTCTCTACAAACAAATCTAACTTCTCTTTATATACTCAGAGAATACAACATTGTTCTCTTGCTCTCGTGACGTTTCTCGGGCGGTCTCCGACTGATTGACAGGCTTTCTGCCCCAAGACTGTCGTCGCCGAAAGCAAGTATGTCGCCTGACGGCCTGTCACATCAACATGTTTTCTCCACTGCCACACACAACAATAATGAAGCCAGCCTGTAAAGAGCTCTTAAGCAGTGACACGTGTCGAAGGGAAAATCCAACTACTCTGGTCTCACGTCGGCCTTCAAGAGGTCGGCCAAATGATCTGCCGATCTTCTCAAACCGTTGCCGTCCTGATCCGAAGTATCCGAACTTACTCGCTTGCTCCATGGGGTAAAGTAAAACCAAACCGAGCTGCCGGTCTACTGTGGTCGGCCTCGACTCTGATGTTGTCGGTCTCTGAAATCTGGTCAATGCCGTGTTATCTGGTTGACCGGTTCCGAGGAAAAAAGGTGCTTGGAATCTCTGACTGTTCGAAGCTGATCAACACACCAGTTCCTCCAAAATGGATGTTCCCTCTCTGTCTTTGCCGAACTGTTCAAATACATTAGCTGCAGAAATTCATATCAACATATGTCCTATAGTTCTCGGTTCCAACGAGTGTGGGAGTTGGTGCCGGGAACTACAAAAATCTGAAGTGGGACATCAACTGGTGGTCGGTCATAGGAACAAAGCAGGAAACAACCTCGGCCTCAACATCCTCGGTCAAAAAAGATTCTAATGCCTTTCAAACGACTCCCCAACTTTAAGCACATCCCGCTTTTACCCCCCTAGCAGCCGCCCCTCGAGAACCGCAAACCATCACATCTTTTTAAATGCCCATCAAATCATCTTTAGGGTTTAACCTGAGTGTGCTACTTGTCAAGAACCCATGGCCTTCCCGCCAAAAACTCAAATCAATCGTCCGTTATCGAGGCAGTCAAAGGTATTTCAATCTCAATTGTTCATCCCAATCTGATCAGATGGAGTCTGAGGGTGACACCCGTCGCACATCTGAAATCTTCATGGATCCAATGGCCACAAGTGCACCGAGCTGACTATAAGAGAGCAAAGCATCGATTTTCCCCCCTTTTACGAAAATCTGACTTCTCAAAGTGCAAAAAGCTTATTCGTACCTGAGACCAGCAACCTTCCAGCCTAACCAGATCAACTGCCAACACCTTTCTTCGAATCAAGTAAGTTCCCGCTCGCCCCCTCTATTTTTATTTGCTGTATTCTACTATCGTTGCCTGGTACTTGCGGATTTTTACTTGTTGCTGCTTGTTCTTCTTTTCTTCTATCATATTTATCTTCTCGTTTTGTGTTGCGAAACATGTTTCGGGTTTGGTGCTGAGTGTATGATTTATGCATTTTTTGGTTGAAGGATGTGTAGTGAGGTAGGATGTATGCGTTTCAGGTTTTTAAGTGTTGTGTTTGGTTGTATGTGTTTAGGAAGAGACTTGCTGTGTGTGGCAACTGCTAGGGCATTTAGAGACTGTAGGCTAGGTTCCCGGAAGTTAGAGTAGCCCTCAGATCCGTTGTGCCTTAAACTGACGACTGACTGACCTTCTTGTTCATGGCGACTGTCAGGAATGTCTGACGCTGAATATTCCTCGGCCAAACCCGCAGAACCTCAACCTTCTCGGGTTGCAGAGTCCTCCTCCAGCTCAGGAGCACCAAGCCTAGAGGAGCTAGACACCACTCCAACCCCTTCTCAAGAACGAAACGATACCTACCACCATAGAATCACTCGGAGAGATCCTGAGCGGGAGAATTGGACTGCTCGGCTTTGGACATGAACCAGCCTTCCACCACCACGGGAGATGCCTTATGCGCACTCTGTCAACAGTATGAGATCCCAATAGACATAGCTCTTGAGGTATCTGGTTCGTTAGACCGCGCAAGTCAACCTGACGATGGCTTAGTTTGTTGGCGACTTGATCGCATAAAAGGATTTTGATGACGTCAACGTGAATGAAGACTTCGACGTACAAACACGAAGCATTACAAAAAGTGTCGAAGCATATGGGGTGAAGAGCGAGAATATGAAGACTAGCGGCAAATCGAAGATAATGATTAAGAGCTAAATTTTATTGTAAGTGAGTTTACTCAAGTGATCTAAAGCTCTTAGGAATCATACATTTTGCATCACTTGCATTTAAAATGGCTTAGAATGCTAAAAAAATCATTTGCATTTTATTTGCACCAAAATGAACTTCATGCACAAGTACATCGGTAAATGATCTTCTAAAAATAGAAAACGGTTGAATTAAACTTCAAATGATATACCGTTAGATAGATATGTGTATCTTGTTTGTTACGGTTCAAACGGAACACAATTCCGATGTATAGAACTTTTTATAGAGCCATTTTACTACAACATGTTCAGATGTGCGTTTTCTGCATACATGTCACATTAGAACAATTCCATAAAATTAATCTTAATGTTTTTGGAGCTGAATTTTTTACAGTAGCTAGATCTATGTGTCTAGTTTATTTATAAATTTACGGATCATGATTTGGAATTTTCTAGAGAGAGTTATGGCCAAAATACCAAGTGTCGTTAGTCTTGACTGGTCATCAGAACTGAAACCAGGGAGCTGAACCAGGGAGCTCCATGCCGGTTTTCTCGCCGGTCTTCATGCCGGTTTTGGCTGAGAAAAACATGCTCTCTGGAACCAGGGAGCTCCTCGCCGGTTTCCATACCGATTTGCTCGCCGGTCTAACGGCTAGTTTTTCGAACGTTATATAGTCGTTGGGAGATATTGAAACCCTAGACCGGCATGCCGGTCTCCTCGCCGGTTTGCTCGCCGGTCTCGCTGTAAGTTGGGGAAAACTTTGCATTTTATTATAAATAGAACCCCAACTCTTTTGCCTTTAGTTAGAGATCTAGAAAACCTTCATACACATTCTCTAAGGCAAACAAAGAGTGTCATACACCTTCATATTCATAAACACTCATCCAAGCTCACACACACACCTTCCATACATTTAGTGAGCTTAGAAACACTTGGGTTTGCTCTCACACAATCTTCTTATTATTTGTGAGTGCCCAAGTGTGTTTTAATTCTTCTTTATCAAAAACACTTGTGATTTGTGAAATCCCATCGTTTGGGTAATTTGTAAAGGTTGTGAGTGCACCTACGTAGAAAACTCAATCTTGTAAAAGGTTTGGAGTGCGCCTTGGCGGAAAACTCTTGGTTACGAGTGAACCACGGAAAACTCGATTCTAGTGGAAATCTTCAAGCGAGGCTTGGGGGAGTGGACGTAGGCACGTTTGGCCGAACCACTATAAATCGTGGTGTCGTATTTCTCTTTCCCTTAACTTTTACTTATTTGCAAGTTTGATTACATTTATAATATTGATTAGAAACTTGCATATAGGCTATTAATTGGAATAGAGAAAATTGCCTAAAACTCCCACTTGGTAATAAGAACTTAAAATCGGCAAAGATTTTATAATTCCGCATTTATAGCGATAACCCAATTCACCCCCCCTCTTGGGTATATAGATTTCTTGTCGCTATTGCTTGTAGGTACTTTCATAGTTGCCCTTCTTCCGTCATTCTTTGAGTGCGGCCTTCAGCTACCCATTCAACCATACTTCGCGGGAATGCTGGCCAGGATGGAGATCGCTCTCTGTCAACTGAACTTGAATAACTGGAGAATTTTGACCGACTTGTACGTGATCTGGTACCGGGCAGGCCTCCGAGAGCCGACCTTCCAGGAGTTGAAGAGGCTCTACAAATTGAAGGCAAACTCGCGGTCCCATCATGGTTGGTACTACCTTTCTTCATACGCCGATGTCCCCCCTTCATCAAGGACCTTCATGTAGGCACTGCATTTTTACACATAAACCCGATGAGGAGTCTTATTTGGAGACAACTACCTTTTGAGTCACGGAGGTCACGGGAAACGGACATCGGAAGGGGAAATTCAGAATAAACAAGGTTCACTGTTTTCGTTCGTGCTGCGTTCGTGTTTACGTTCGAACGTCAAACGGATTGCGGGCGTTCGTGTCGCGTTCGAGGGAGCGTTCGAACGGTGTCGGTAATTCTGGTTTTGCTGCTAGCCTCACATCCAGCCCAATTAGCCCCCCAAAGCCCATAAAACACATCCCAATTTTAATAAATAAATATTAATTAAAACATTAACTAAATAATATAATAACTAAATTAATTAAATGATTAAATAAAACATATACCAAACATAAAATAAACAATTACCAACTTAAACTAAAATCATGCCTAAATTAAACAAATCACACACTAAATCAAAATATAATCATGCCTAATTAAAATCAATCAACCAATTATATTCCCAATCTAATAAGATTATTCCCAAACTTAAAATATTGTATCCCTAAACCAAGCCAATCAAATATTCAACCTTCCCTATCTAGCCAAGATTTGTCCCCCCTCAATCTTTGACTTCCCTTAACCAAACCAAATCAAATCCTTTGACTTCCCTTAACCAAACCAAATCAAATCCTTTGACTTCCCTTAACCAAACCAAATCAGATCCCTTTCCTTGTCAAACCCAACCCTTTGCCTATAAAAAGAAGCCTTCACCAACCTTCTCTAGGCTAGAGAGTTTTAGTCCTTAGTTGGTCCCCTAGTCCCCTAGTCCCTAACTCATACACAACACACATAAAAATTACAGGAGGAACACACCCAAGGAAACAATAAGTAAAAGATAAAGAGGAAAAGGCAGCGAAACCACAAGGAAATAATAGCAAAAGATAACGAACGAGAACAGTGAACCAGGAGAGTTGCGGAGCACCCCCCTTCCGACGATCGTGTACCGTACATCCGAGAGATGATTTAAAAGGTTAGACCTGAGGGTACCTTTTCATTAGTTTATATTCGTTTTATTATTATTATTATTGCATTCTATTCGCATGAGAGTCGTTTATGGAAGCATGTTGTGGCTTGAATGAAATGGAAGAGTGTCGTCTCTTGTGGTATATAGGATGGAAACCCAGACGTAAATTCCGTAGCCGAATCCGAATGGACGGTAGTGCGGTCTGTACATGGGACACAACTCCACGTACCACTTGAGTAAACGGCACATTCTCTTGTTTTGTGTTGCTTTTATGTATTTATTTTTGTCATTTAAATTCTGCATGTTGCTTATTTATGCATGACTCAATCGAGCGCATGGGCTTAGTAAGTGCGATGTGAGATCCCCTACGGGGAGGGGTTAAAGCCCTTTACCACGATGCTTTGCCGCGCCGGTTGATGTGTGTTCGGTTGGATGCAAGACACGTTCAATCGGACATACTTAGGATAGTATGATTGTCTTTGTGTTTGTATGCATGATGTGATGTGACGCGCATGGGCTTAGTATGTTGGTCTAAAGGTCCTCTCTTTGAGAGATCAAGAGCCCCCATAAGGCCACCTTTACGGCAGTACTTCGCCGCGCCCCCCTTTATTTTGATGTTTATGCATTTTTGCCCATTTCATGCATCAGGTCCGTGTCCGTTCGAACGCGTTCACGAACGCAATTCGAACGCGCATACATTTCGCCTTATCATGCATAAGGTCTCATTTCCGTTCGAACGCGTTAACAAACGCCATACGAACATGAGCATTCTGTTTCATTTCCGTTCGAACGCGTTAACAAACGCCATACGAACGTGAACATTCTGTTCCATTTCCGTTCGAACGCGTTAACAAACGCCATACGAACGTGAACATTCTGTTCCATTTCCGTTCGAACGCGTTTACGAACGCTACTCGAACGCGAGCATACTGTCTCATTTCCGTTCGAACGCGTTTACGAACGCCACACGAACGCGCACACACTGAACCGAGTCTGTCTTATCATATTCATGCATAATTGCCCCTTGGTTGATCTTTCTTGTGTTATATAGCCAACTGTATTATTGTATTCAAGCATGATTAGGTTGCTAGCATGTTATTTGGTTAATAGGTTCATGAGATTTGTATTCAAGCATGATTATGTTGTTCTTAGTTTTCCATAACATAGGATTGAAATATGTTCATGAGATTGCCATGTGACGTTGCATGTTGTGATGAACTTGTTGAGGTATGCATATGAATTTAGAAGCATGATATTCTTGGAAATAAATGTTATTTAAGCCTGGTTAAATTACTATATAAATCCTTTTTATTACAAGTGACATAAGTAAGGGACCATTCCGAACCCAACGGTTTGAGGTCTTCCCTTGCGAGGGGTGAGTGCGGCCTTAAATCTTTGTCCCGGTTCACACCGGGTGGCGACTCCATGTTATATAATTCTTCCCAACTAAGGCCGCGAGTCTAGGAACGGCGTCGCTCAGTTTCTGTGTCCTACAGTCTGGCGACTCCACTGGGGATAGAAAGTTGGCCCCGAAATATTGTCTTGTAATGTTTGGATTTATGTTTTAAATTGACCGTGTCTATAGTGGATAAAGTGAGGGTTTAATCAAAGGCATTTTTAGGCTAGGTAATGGTTTGGTGTCTTCCTTCATTCACTACCTTTCTAGAAGGAAAAGCTGTGAAGGCACCTAGATAGCCATCTACTCGTAGCTTTGTGATGGACTAATTGGAGGACTCGTTGTTTATTCCTGACAACAAGCGATAAGAGCCTAAGAGGCTTGGGTATTAAGTGAGCCTCGCTCCACCTTCCCTCTGGGGTATCTACAACGGGAAATCCATTTGACAGTCCGTCACACCATAGCTCATTGGCACGTACCTTAGTGTATAAAAAAGGGTGCGCCCACTTGGTTGCTCGAACCCTTGAGTGGGGGGAGACCTAGTTGTGGGCCATCCTTCGCCAGTGAGAGCCTTTGTCTATACTCTTACTAACCCACCTATAGACCGGGTTGGCTAAAGTAACAATTATTTCCTTGAGTATGTGCTTGTGGACCATCCTCATTTGGATGCAGTTGGACTATTGTCAGAAATGCGGGCTTGCTGGGCCATTTAAACTGGGGCAAGTTTGTACCTTATGACTATTAGGCCCAAAGCTTCTGAAATGTTGATGGGCCACTTTGTAAAAAAATTATTATGTCATGTTTGCATCATTTTTATGCTTGTGTTTGGGAACATCGTTGTTTGGATCCATTTGGACCATTTATCATGGGATATGGGCTTGTTGGGCCATTTAAACTGGAACAAGAACACATCTTATGACGATTGGGCCAAAAGGCTTCTAAATAACAGTGGGCCATTTTATGATTGTGTTCGGAATATCATCATTTGGATTTAGTTGGGCTCTTTGCCATAAGACATGAACTCGTTGGGCCATTTAAACTGGGACGGGTTCACTTCTATGACAGTTGGCCAAAAACTTCTAAAATGGTGATGAGCCGATTTGTGTGAAAATTTTAATGAGTTGATATATTTCTTGTATCACATGCATATCATGCATCACATGCACCTCATGCATACATGCACCATGTTAACCCCATTTTTTCCTGAAAGCCATCATAGATACCCGTTGGTTAGGGAAGAGGACAGACTTGTCAAAAGACCAAGCAGCCACCAAAAGTACTGGCAGAAGACCTAGCCAACGGGATAGGAAGCCCAATCATGCATGCATGCATACACGTAACATATTTGCATCCTTTTGTGTTTGTTCTGTTTTGTAATAACAGGTTTCAAAAGAAAAAAAAGAAGAAAGCGTCAAAAGACAAACCAATCAGGAACATCGACAGTACTGTATCAGTCTGGGGCGGGCCCATATCAGCTGTATCAGTCTGGGGGCGAGGCCCATATCAATATCAGTTTAGGGCGAAGCCCACATCATCCCAGGGTCGAGGCCCACATCAACAGAATTTTGGAATGAATCCAGGGAATGAATCCCAGGGTCGAGGCCCACTTCAGCAGAATTTTGGAATGAATCCAGGGGATGAATCCCAGGGTCGAGGCCCACATCAGCAGAATTTTGGAATGAATCCAGGGGATGAATCCCAGGGTCGAGGCCCGCATCAGCAGAATTTTGGGATGAATCCCGAGGGTCGAGGCCCACGTCAGCATCAATCTGGGGGCGAGGCCCATGTCAGTAGCAGTTGGGGCCGAGGCCCACTTCAGCAATCAGTTTTGGGGATGAGTCCCAGGGTCGAGGCCCACATCAAACACAGTTTGGGAATGAGTCCCAGGGTCGAGGCCCACATTACATCAGCATCAGCATTGTCGGGTATGACATTCTGGGGGCGAGGCCCATATTACATCAGATCAGTTCTGCCGAGAATGGCACTCCGAGAATGGAGATATAGTCCGGGAATGGACAGTTCAAGAATGAACAAGCCGAGAATGGCAATCCAAGAATGGAGCACAGTTCAAGAATGAACAAGTCGGAAATGACACTCCGAGAATGGAGATATGGTCCGGGAATGGACAGTTCAAGAATGAACAAGCCGGGAATGGCACTCCAAGAATGGAAAAACGGTTCGGGAATGAACACCTCACAGTCACGGTTCGGGAATGAACCACCTTACAGTAACGGTTCAGAAATGGACCACTCTCATATCAGGATGGTTCGGAAATGGACTATCTCTCATCAGCAACGGTTCGGAAATGGACCATCATCTCACTTGCCGAAAATGGCACTCCAAAAATGGAGCACGGTTCGGAAATGGACCATCATCTCATCACTTGCCGAAAATGGCACTCCGAAAATGGAGCACGGTTCGAAATGGACCATCATCTCATCACTCGCCGAAAATGGCACTCCGAAAATGGAGCACGGTTCGGAAATGGACCATCATCTCATCACTTGCCGAAAATGGCACTCCGACGGTTCGAAATGGACCATCATCTCATCACTCGCCGAAAATGGCACTCCGAAAATGGAGCACGGTTCGAAATGGACCATCATCGCAACAGTTCGGGAACAAAGCCCAGAGGAAGAAAGCCTCATATCAGTATAAGTTTGAGAACAAAGCTCAAGAGGAAGAAAGCCTCATATCAGTATAAGTTTGAGAACAAAGCTCAAGAGGAAGAAAGCCTCATATCAGTATAGTTTGAGAACAAAGCTCAAGGGGAAGAAAGCCTCATGTCAGTACAGTTTGAGAACAAAGCTCAAGAGGAAGAAAGCCTCATATCAGTATAGTTGAGAACAAAGCTCAAGGGGAAGAAAGCCTCATGTCAGTACAGTCGGGAATAAAGCTCGGGAGGAATAAAGCCTTATCTCAACACAGTTCGAGAATGAACAAGCCGGGAATGGCAATCCAAGAATGGAGCAGAGTTCAAGAATGAACAAGCCGGGAATGGCACTCCAAGAATGGAAGTACGGTTCAGGAATGGACCAACTTACAGTAACAGTTCGGGAATGGACACGGTTCGGGAATGGACCACATCACAACACGGTTCGGAAATGAACCAGGGGTCGCAGCACCTCACCACCCAAATCAACTCAACCATGGTAAGTCAAGTGGCAGCTGGCGAGCCAGGTAAGTAGAAATGCATTGCATAACTTTGATAGGATTGTCACTGTTGCACATTACACAAGTCCCATCAAAGTGGGGGCGACTGTAGGCACTGCATTTTTACACATAAACCCGATGAGGAGTCTTATTTGGAGACAACTACCTTTTGAGTCACGGAGGTCACGGGAAACGGACATCGGAAGGGGAAATTCAGAATAAACAAGGTTCACTGTTTTCGTTCGTGCTGCGTTCGTGTTTACGTTCGAACGTCAAAAGGATTGCGGGCGTTCGTGTCGCGTTCGAGGGAGCGTTCGAACGGTGTCGGTAATTCTGGTTTTGCTGCTAGCCTCACATCCAGCCCAATTAGCCCCCCAAAGCCCATAAAACACATCCCAATTTAATAAATAAATATTAATTAAAACATTAACTAAATAATATAATAACTAAATTATTAAATGATTAAATAAAACATATACCAAACATAAAATAAACAATTACCAACTTAAACTAAAATCATGCCTAAATTAAACAAATCACACACTAAATCAAAATATAATCATGCCTAATTAAAATCAATCAACCAATTATATTCCCAATCTAATAAGATTATTCCCAAACTTAAAATATTGTATCCTAAACCAAGCCAATCAAATATTCAACCTTCCCTATCTAGCCAAGATTTGTCCCCCCTCAATCTTTGACTTCCCTAACCAAACCAATCAAATCCTTTGACTTCCCTTAACCAAACCAAATCAAATCCTTTGACTTCCCTTAACCAAACCAAATCAGATCCCTTTCCTTGTCAAACCCAACCCTTTGCCTATAAAAAGAAGCCTTCACCAACCTTCTCTAGGCTAGGAGTTTTAGTCCTTAGTTGGTCCCCTAGTCCCTACTCATACTAACACACAACACACATAAAAATTACAGGAGGAACACACCCAAGGAAACAATAAGTAAAAGATAAAGAGGAAAAGGCAGCGAAACCACAAGGAAATAATAGCAAAAAATAACGAACGAGAACAGTGAACCAGTGAACCAGGAGAGTTGCGGAGCACCCCCCTTCCGACGATCGTGTACCGTACATCCGAGAGATGATTTAAAAGGTTAGACCTGAGGGTATCTTTTCATTAGTTTATATTCGTTTTTTATTATTATTATTGCATTCTATTCGCATGAGAGTCGTTTATGGAAGCATGTTGTGGCTTGAATGAAATGGAAGAGTGTCGTCTCTTGTGGTATATAGGATGGAAACCCAGACGTAAATTCCGTAGCCGAATCCGAATGGACGGTAGTGCGGTCTGTACATGGGACACAACTCCACGTACCACTTGAGTAAACGGCACATTCTCTTGTTTTGTGTTGCTTTTATGTATTTATTTTTGTCATTTAAATTCTGCATGTTGCTTATTTATGCATGACTCAATCGAGCGCATGGGCTTAGTAAGTGCGATGTGAGATCCCCTACGGGGAGGGGTTAAAGCCCTTTACCACGATGCTTTGCCGCGCCGGTTGATGTGTGTTCGGTTGGATGCAAGACACGTTCAATCGGACATACTTAGGATAATATGATTGTCTTTGTGTTTGTATGCATGATGTGATGTGACGCGCATGGGCTTAGTATGTTGGTCTAAAGGTCCTCTATTTGAGAGATCAAGAGCCCCCATAAGGCCACCTTTACGGCAGTACTTCGCCGCGCCCCCCCTTTATTTTGATGTTTATGCATTTTTGCCCATTTCATGCATCAGGTCCGTGTCCGTTCGAACGCGTTCACGAACGCAATTCGAACGCGCATACATTTCGCCTTATCATGCATCAGGTCTCATTTCCGTTCGAACGCGTTAACAAACGCCATACGAACATGAGCATTCTGTTTCATTTCCGTTCGAACGCGTTAACAAACGCCATACGAACGTGAACATTCTGTTCCATTTCCGTTCGAACGCGTTAACAAACGCCATACGAACGTGAACATTCTGTTCCATTTCCGTTCGAACGCTTTACGAACGCTACTCGAACGCGAGCATACTGTCTCATTTCCGTTCGAACGCGTTACGAACGCCACACGAACGCGCACACACTGAACCGAGTCTGTCTTATCATATTCATGCATAATTGCCTCTTGGTTGATCTTTCTGGTTATATAGCCAACTGTATTATTTGTATTCAAGCATGATTAGGTTGCTAGCATGTTATTTGGTTAATAGGTTCATGAGATTTGTATTCAAGCATGATTATGTTGTTCTTAGTTTTCCATAACATAGGATTGAAATATGTTCATGAGATTGCCATGTGACGTTGCATGTTGTGATGAACTTGTTGAGGTATGCATATGAATTTAGAAGCATGATATTCTTGGAAATAAATGTTATTTAAGCCTGGTTAAATTACTATATAAATCCTTTTTATTACAAGTGACATAAGTAAGGGACCATTCTGAACCCAACGGTTTGAGGTCTTCCCTTGCGAGGGGTGAGTGCGGCCTTAAATCTTTGTCCCGGTTCACACCGGGTGGCGACTCCATGTTATATAATTCTTCCCAACTAAGGCCGCGAGTCTAGGAACGGCGTCGCTCAGTTTCTGTGTCCTACACTTCCCCAAACCAATAAAAACTTTAAAGACCTCTGGTTCTGGGCTACATGCGATTGGGGACGAACCTGACCAACGTGCTCGGAGATGACAGAGGTCTCAGACATCTTCAGAGTGAGAGGTTATGATTCGAACTCTTAGCTTCTTTTTCTAAACTTTCATGATAAAATGCTAACTATTAACCATTCTCAGCTTGCTGGAAGGATCCTCCCAAGGTCACCCATGAGATCCGAAGTAGGATTACGGTGGCCCGAAAATATGCCGATCATTGGAAGAAGATAGTCAATGACGTGGACTTCTTGGAGTCGGGCCTCATTCAGAGTGCACCCCCACAAGTCCCGGGACGACTAGGTAGATTCTCACTGACTTTCTAACTGATTCCCTTTTGTGCTTAACTCACTAATGACTTGAAATCACCCGAATTCCAAACTGACCATGCTTTTGCCTTGTACTTTGCAGGAATGTCAAAGTAGTCCAATGTCCTTGACAGAATTAAAGGTCTGGCGAAGAAATCCGGTCCGGGTGAAGCCGAAAGCTCTCTGAGGCGATTGACCTCTCTGATTCCCACGGAGGCCAAGGGAAAAATCAAATCGGTTGCTCGGCCAGCGGTACAGCCCATACCTTCTCTAATAAGGGCAGTACTAAGTACAACTGTCCGACCTTCATCTGGGTCCTCCAGGCCTTCGAGCAAACGTCGTCGTCTGTCTAGAGACGTAGCGGCCAAACCTGAGGAGGAGGAGGAAGAAGAACAACCCCTGAGGAGAAGGTCCATTGCTCGGGGGGAGAGGCGAGCTGCTGAGGCTCCTCCAAGTTCCGGAAAGGGTGTTGCGGCGTTAGGGGTGGACGATATTAGCAATAAGGTCCGAGAGACCACTTCTCAGCTGGTGCATGCATTCAATCAGCTAGCTGAAGCGATGCCCCTTTAGAAGATCCCGCAATACGATGACATCTCCTCGGATGAAATGATTTCCCGTCTCTCCCTCCGAATTGCCGAGGTAGACTTTCTTCTTTGCTCCCGCACTATATTTTTACTTGTTTTTCTAACTTATTCCCTTATTTCCTGCAGGATAATTATTTGATGGCCCAGAATAAGGACATGCTTATGAGTCTTCTATCTGAGGGAGGCCAGATGCAGAGGCACCAAAGCCAAATCACTGAGCGGGAGGCCGAGCTGGCCAAAAAGGATGACACAATCAAGGGTCTTGAGTAGACCGCGACCGAGGCCCTTTCACTGAACGAGTCTCTCTGCAATGCCTCGGCCCTGGTCAGGAAGAACGCAGAGGCCGCTCAGGAAGAAAACAAACACCTGAGGTGGGAGGTAGCTAGTGCTGAATCCACGCTGAGGAAAACGACCGAAGACAGAGATCAGGATCGAGAGGAACTGAAAAAAATGGAGGCTGAACTAGAGGGCGAGCTGGAGAGTGCCCAGCTCAAGGGGATCAGCTACTGCGCCGAGATTGTTCCAATCCTGATGCCCGAGGTTAACATGGTATTAATCCACGTAGCCATCTGCTTCTACAAATGGGAACTTTTTGAGGATGAGTCTTGGGAATTACTTGCCCTCCCCTCGGAGGAAATCCAGGACCCATAGCCTATTTCAACTGTGCCCATGCCCCCGGCCCATGAGGCGGTTCTGCCCAATGCACCTGCTCCTGCCCCTGAAGCTGAAGTCATCGAAGCCCCTCCTGCCTCACAGACCGAAACTGAGGTTCCTCTTGCCGAGCCCGTGTCTGACAGCCTTCCATCCGGCCTGCTGAAGAAGAAACAACCGCAAATGCGCGGCCTGACCAGTAAAGGGTGACCCGAACGGGGCCCTATGTAAATTCAAACAATATACTCTATTTTTGTAATAACGATCTGCAACTTTTCCTATGCACTATAGTTTGCATGTCTTAGTTACTGCTTTTTATACTTAGCTTGTTTTTTGCGCATAACTTGCGTAACTTGCGTAACTTGCCATTCTGAATCTGAATGTGGTGAGAAACCTTGATCCCGACCAATTTGAATCCGATCAAGTGGGGAACACTCCATCCCTGAGCTCATGACAGAAACTCGGTGGGACGTAACCCGACCCTGTCCTGAAGAAACACTTGGTCATTGGGGAATGTTACCTCCATAGTCCAACAAAGATCCAGTCATGGGGGAAAGCTCCGTCCCCATACTGATGATACGAGCTCGGTGGGACGTAATTCGACCCCGAGTAGGGGAAAAACTTGGCTCTGGGCGAATGTTATTTCCCAAAACCGAAGAGGATCCGGCCATGAGGGAATCTCCCGTCCCCATGCCGATCTTACAAACTCGGTGGGATGTAATCCGACCCCGAATTGAGGGATCACCTGGCTATGGGGGAATGCTACCTCCCCATTGTCATAAAGTAGTCCGTTCCTGAAGGCTTCGACTGCTGTAGGCTGGTGGAGATCCGAGACAGTAATTCTCTCCCGGTTGAACCGGGCCACGTAGCTCCGCAATGAATCTTCCCTTCTCTGCTGTATAGAATTAAGGTCGTCTGAAGTCTTTTCTAATTTGCATGAACTTGCAAAGTGTTCCACGAACTTGTCAGCTAGCTCTTGGTAGGACTCGATTGACCTGTAGGGTAGGTTAATGAACCAAGTAAGGGCAGGTCACGCCAGAGTCTCCCCAAAGCATCTACCATTCCAGCTTCCTACTGACTTGGGGACAAGCCGGTTGACATCATCTTGTACTTGTAGTGTATTATGTGGTCGTCTGGATCGGCAGATCCATCATATGGCTTCATTTCGGTGGGCTGAATTTCCGGAGCAAATCAACAACAACAATTGACTCCACAAACGGGGTATCAGAATTACTCCGACCCTACTTTTTCCTGACTGGTAGCCTTACCCCTGGTAGTATTGACATTATTGCTTCCTTGAATTCAATCATTTCCCTTCTGATAGAGGTCTCGATTTGTTGGGATGGATCGATGAGAGAGTTCGGCTCTTGCGAAGTAGGCTGGTGATTGTTGTTTGGCCCATCCGTCATGGGCGGGGTTGTTGGATTGCTTCGGTCGTCTGGACTACTGGTTTGGCCTTGAGTATTATGCTGGGGATTGGATGATAACTGCTCCATTTTTTTCTGTAGACTGTCGTTGGAGTTTCGCATCGTTAGATTCTCCTCTTCAAGGGCTTGCAGTCGTTCTTGGAGCATGGAAAGTTGTGCCATTAAGGGATCCGGGTTTTGTTCATTGCTTGAGGCCATTTCTGACTGTTTTGTTGGTGTGTCTTACTTTTGCGAAATCCGCTCGTTAGCCCCACGGTGGGCGCCAAATTGTGGAAACTGGTTTCGGTCGAGGTCCACAATCAAGAAAGTGAGCTGAGGGGCACGAACGAACCTGCAAAACAAGAGTAGAACGAAAGAGGAGGTCACTGCCCACCGGTGTGGTGGAAGCCGTAGGCACTCCGACGCTCAAGTTAGCCTAAGGGCGAATGAATTAAAGATGAAAGGGTTAAGGTCTATGGAATACCTCAACCACAAATTTGCTAGCCGTGAGGGCGATGTATTGGAGTAGTGTCTTGATGATAGAAGTAGTCTCCAGGAGAAGATACCTCTCTATTGCTTCGTCTTCTTATTTGATAGGTTCCCTTATGCGGGGTCCCTATTCTGCCCGTTGGAGTCTTCTTCAATGATGGTTTAATTCAGGTGATTTATGCCTGATAACTGACGATCGTATTTCTCCTTCGAAACCGTCGACTTCATGATGATATTTATGAATTCGGATTCTCTTCTTGATTTTCGTAACTGGTGCCCGTTGGCTCTTTTTATGTTAACGAGTTTGGGCCCGTGAGGCGGCCCATGGATCTACTAATGGGCTCCAGGTTTAGTGGTTGGCCTTGTGGTAAATGTCGATTTTATCCCTGGGCCCAATTTTGGCCCGTACAGTGGGTAAATTTTTTATATTCATTAGTTGGACGAATTAGATATGAATATTCAGATTAAGTCTACGTTCTAATATAAGAAAAATCTTAACTTACATGAGACCGACATGGATCGATTTCGATATATTAAAAGTTAAGACCTGATACATGTTAAATTGTCATATCCATTAATTGAACAGACCAAATACGAATATTAACATAACCCTATAATATCCGACTCATTACCATCCCTAATAACCGAAAATTATATTATGTGCCAGGTGTATATGCCATCTCTCTCACAGCACGTGTATGAGGCCCGCCTGCTGTGAGAGATAGCATATAACCTGTCACATGATATACCACCTCCCTAATAACTACTAATTGTACATTCTTGGGTGGGGTCGGTGACGTTGTTAGGTTGCAGGTAACGCCAAGCCACTCAGTATAAAACGATCCTACATCAAACCACCCGCTTAAATTCTATCAACCCTAAAATGGATTTCACAACGGTCACAAATCCAGTGCCCGTCACCTAACGGTAGTCAAATTCTATAACACTCTGCGGCCTCATTTTTCTTCTCCTTGTTCTTTCTTTTTGTCAATTTGAATCCTTTTGTATGAAATGTGATGGGTGTTGGAGGCAAATTCTGGGATTTATTAAAACCCTACGCCCGACCCGAAGGGTTCGATTTCTTGAGAGACAAACGGGTCGCAGTGGATCTCTCGTACTGGCTCGTTCAACAGGAGACGGCGATCAAGAACCATGTCCCTAAACCCCATCTCAGGCTCACATTCTTTCGTACGATCAACCTATTCGCCAAGGTCTTTTTTTTACTCTCTTTTCATTTTATAAGAAAAGAAAGAATTTTTTTTAGTAAAGGAAATTTAATTAGGGTTTCATTGTTTGTCTCTAATTTTGTTGGCCCAGAATGAAAAAAGAAGGAAAAAGATAATGTTTCGCTTTGAATTTGAATCTTGAGGTTTTTGGTGGGTGTTAGGGTTTAAGAGAAGTGAAATGAATGAAAGATTGAATTAGTTGATTGTAATTAAACAAATAATTGGATTTTGGTATGAAAGTGAAATGTTGTTGGTAATTTTGCAGTTTGGTGCATTTCCGGTATTTGTTGTTGATGGAACTCCATCGCCATTGAAATCTCAGGCCAGGATGGCACGATACTTCCGTACTAGCATTGATCCTTCAAGTTTGCCTGTGGCTGAAGAAGGCGTCACTGTGGAGAGGAATCGGGCATTTTTGAAATATGTTCAAGAGTGTGTGGTTGGTTGACTGATTCTCTTACCATTTGTTCCAATCAATTTGTTATGGTTCAAATTTGATGTTGTTATGTTTTCCTCTGTTTATTGTCGAGTTCCTTCTGGCTGCTGAGAAATCTGAAGTTAGTATGTATTTGAATTATATTGTACATGATAAACAATGTTGAAAACAAACTCCACACATTTTCTCCAAATAGTTATGGGACATGTTTTCTGTTTCATTTGAGTCCCAAAAGTTATGACATTGGAGATTCAGTCTTCTTGCTTCTCCTAAATTTTCTAGGTAAATAAATGGAGCATAAAGTTATTGTTTAGTTTTTCTTTTACTGTGCCCACATGCCATGTTGAAGAGGACCAATATTATGGCATGAAAATATGAAAAAGTTATCACAACATGCATGTTTTTGCTATGAAAGTGAGGTCAGAATACTTTCAATGAAGAAAAGATAAAGACGCTTAAATGAAATGACTAAGTGTTATGTCATTGGTTCAACTTTTTGATAAACTTGCATTCTACACAGACAACATTTGATGAGGAGGTTGTAGATTATATTACTGAGCATTATTTGGTCTTAGTTCTTGGTCAGTTATTAACACTATATGGTTCTTATATGGGAGAACTCTTTGTGATTTATTTATTTGTGGTAGTTGCTTCTTTGAATACATTATATGATTGTTGTCATTTTTTATGCACAAATAACTTTGCTTTGTAGGAACTGCTTGAACTATTTGGGATGCCAGTTCTAAAAGCAAAAGGAGAGGCTGAAGCACTGTGTGCGCAATTAAATAGTGAAGGTTATGTAGATGCATGCATTACAGCTGATAGTGATGCATTCCTTTTTGGGGCTAAATGTGTAATAAAATGCATCAGGCCCAATTCAAAGGTAAGTCCTACCAGGTTTAGCTAATATGAGTAATTAGCTTTTCTTTTCTGAAGTGCTCACTAGATATATGAACTTAATAATTGAGCAGAGCAATCTGATGATTTTAGCTATCTAGGTGTTTCACATTGTGATAATCTTACATTTCTGTAATTTCTGAACTGCATTTATGTGACAATACAATGGTGAAATAGAATCTAAGATGAAATACAATGGTGAAATCTGCATTTAAGGCAGACTCGAGTTATTGATAAAATAAAAATGTCACTTTCATTGTGTTATGTCTTAAACTTGCTTAAAGCTATCATTTTTACTTTGAGATCTCTCTAATTATTCATTCTTATTAGTACTTCCATTGCACTAGTTTAACTGGTTGCATATCCACATAAAATATCAAAACATTCTTAGGCTTTTTGTTGGACGTTTAGGAATGACTGAATGTTGTTTTATTCACTGCCAAAGCCAAAAGTCAAACCCCCACATGCTCCATGAAGATCAAATTGTGAGAATTGTTATTGTGCTTATAATTTTCAAATTGTCTGTGTTCGGCTGAAGTTTATAATTTAGCTGTCTGCAGTAGAAAATTTCCATAGGAAAGATATGAGTGGTTTTGTTATTTTGAGACTCCAGCAAAAGATAAAGGATATGAAGAGCAGTCAGTAATACCTGGTATTGAAGGGTTTTTTGTAACAATATAAAACAATTATTCTCTTCCACTTCGTGTAACATTGTGTTTTCATTTTCTTTTTCTGAATTCTTATCAAATGTTGTTTATAATAACCTTGATAAAATCCTCTGGAGCAAGTAAAAGGAAAGAGATGGGAAGGGGGAAGATAATTTTTTCCCCAACTGGATGTTTCTCTGTAATACTCTCTCTTCCTTTGCTTACACATCTGACAGCATTATGGACATATAATTTTCAATTGCATATTCTTCTTTAGCAAGTGTGAGAATCTCATTGTATGCAGGAACCATTTGAATGCTACAGTGTATCAGATATTGAAGCTGGTCTTGGGCTGAAGAGGAAACACTTGATAGCAATGTCTCTTTTGGTCGGAAATGACCACGATTTAAGTGGGGTACAGGGTACAAGGAATTGGGGTAGATACAGCTCTTCAATTTGTCAAGAAATTTAACGAAGATGAGATATTAAATAGGTCTGATTTTAAACAGTTCAAAGATCAATGCTTTGTTATTTTTAGTTTACATAATATAGTGGTAATGCAGTATTAAGTTAAGATACTGACTGTGGATTTTTAAAATAAAATTTCTTTTAGTTTACACAAAATAGGCAATGGTGATATTCCGCAATATTGGGGTGATATTAAATCTACAAATGATGCTGTATCCTGTTCAGATGAAAGTGCGCCAAGGATAAAATCTTCTCATTGCTCCTTCTGTGGGCATCCAGGCAGTAAGAGAGCTCATTTTAAGTTTTCATGCAAATACTGCATTAATAATGATAATGAGGGTTGCTTGAAAAAGCCAGACGGGTTTAAATGTAATTGCTCCATCTGTGATAAGGTACAACTTCACTGACACTGCATTTATTTATTTATGCGATGTTAATATGCTGAATTGATAGCTGGCAATTTCATCTACCATATTCTATTAATCCCTTCTATCATACTTCGAACTTCCAAATTTTTTAAGTAGTATTCTACGTTGCTATTTATTTTCTGCTATGTGCTTCTTCTCATATCCTTATTAAGATAACGTCATGTATTTGAATGTCAGAATCGAAAAGAAAAGGAACAAAAGAAACATGAAAATTGGTGGATTAAAGTTTGCAACAAGATTACCATGGAGTCGAATTTCCCAAATGATGAAATTATTAAAATGTATTTGTGCGAGAACAATGGAACCTTTACAGGTATGCTGGGAGGTTTCCCTATCAATAATATTGATCCGAGATCTTGGAATTGCTAGTTGTCAGTTCCCCCTGTCCAAGCATTATGATAATCGTTGCCCAGATATTTCTATATTGCTTATTGGACTTCATTACGGTTATGCTTGTCATATAAGTATTGGTTGAAATGATTTTAATCTTTCAAAAGTGTTGAAAATTTAACTTTGAATTCTTTTAGTGGCAAGTTTGCTCCTTGTTGATATAACCTCTGTTGCAATGCGTGTGCTTGGCAGTCTGGATCCTTCTTCCAGCCTTTTTCTATTTGAATTTTTTATTTTTGGATTTTATTTTTATCCTTCAATAGCCGACTCCACTTAATGGGACAAAAGGCTTTTGTTTGGTTTAGGGGCGGAGGGACCATTGGTAGGTTGCTATTAGATGCCTGAAATTTGAGTTTGCATTCCTTACTAGTTTTGAACTGTGAGTAAGGCTTTTCTTAAATTGATTGTATATACATTTTTGCTTTTTTTTATTCTTATACAGCAGCTGATGGCCCTTCTATATCATGGGGAAGCCCAAAGACTGAAATGCTAGTTGATTTCTTGGTTTTCCATCAGCCCTGGGAGCCATCATATATTCGGCAAAGGATGCTTCCTATGCTGTCCACTATATATTTGAGAGAAAAGGCCAAAAATCCAGTGAACACTTTGTTGTATGGACAATATGAATTTGATTCTATTCATCGTGTGAAAATAAGATATGGACATCAATCCTATGTGGTCAAGTGGAAGAAGGCTGCTTCTGTAATCGGCAGTGTTATGTATACAGCCCCTGTTGAGTCTGATTTGAATCAGGAAGAGTTCATGGAAGTTGATGAATCCATTGATCTGTTCGATGAGTCCAGTAGCCTCCAGATACATGTTGATGGAGGATGCCATTTTTTGCTGACTGATGAAAATATGAAGCTTGTGCATTATGCTTTTCCAGAAAAAGAAGACAAATTTTTGCAAGAAATGGTGTGTGCCTTAGTTTATTTTTTCAATTTGTTTCTCTCTCTCTCTCTCTCTATTTTTTTTTCTACAGCCGGATTCTGTATTAGATCTTAGGTATTGTAGAATTAGACCTTTTAACCCAAAATTTTAGTGTTTACTGGTGGGTAGGCCATCCCTTTGAATCATTATTGAAATTTAAGTTATACTAGGAATATTAACCAAAGACGGTGGAAATTGTTGCATGGTCAGATTGAAGTGATCATAAAGGAGTTTTCCCCTCCTATTAAAGATGTGTGGAAGTCGGGCAAAGATAGATTAGTGAAAATTGATGACTACCTAGGAGACTTTTAACTTTATTGAAATGTAAGAACAGAGGGTGTTATGGTGGCCTGACATAATGGCAAAAGACGCCCTTTTCGAGGTTGAGTTTTTCTCTGTGTTCTGGTATATTGAACATTTACAATCAATTATTCAAGATATTGACAAAACATTTACGAAATTATGACGTCTCTATCATCATCATTGTGGTTCTTGTTGCACCGACGATGTTCAAGAATAAATAGCCTCTGGAGATGCTGTGTGATTAACCTTTTTGTTTTTAAATTGACAGGAACTGAAAGAGTTGAAAAGAAAAAAGACTTCAAGTCTGAGATCTGAAGGGTCCAATGGGAAGTTAGAATCGCCAAAATCAAAGGGAGTTCAGCTTAGTATTACAGAATTTTATCGTTCAGCCAAAGTACAATCCCAAGCAAAAGCAGGTGAAGATTTGGCTGAGGATTCCAATTGTCAGGTTGATGGGATATCAAAGGAGAAAAGGAAAGTTTCAAGTCCTAGTCTTTCCAAGTCTGCGAGGCGGCGTCTTTTGTTTAACTAAGAAGATTTGCGGTTATGGTTTCCTTGCCTATGATGCAGGGGAAGTATTAAATTATGAAATTAAGTTGTAAAGTTAATTCGCTTCTAGTCTATGAGTAGTTTGTAACTAGATTTAAGAGGTAGATATCATGGTGGACTCTTTTTTCCTCTCAATGGTTTATTTATCCAGTTTGTATGTAATATAGTTTGATGCTACCTTTGGTTCAGCAAGTGAACGTGGTTTAAATTGCAGTAGATTGATTTATGCAGCGATTCTTTGATTTGAATCTTTGCATTAACTATTCCAATTTGTGAATATTGAATTGCAACATTATGCTGTCTGTGGATTATCACGAAGATCCATTTGCAATTCAAATTCAATAATGATTATTAAGAGGCCAAGTCGCCATGGTTCCCCCGGGTCTCTGCAGAGTAACACAGGCAAGAATTGCCCTTTTTGAGTAGCAGAAGTCCTAGTATTTTGCATTTGTCTCCGCCAGACAGAACGGTTTTCAATATTGAAAAAGAACAAAAAATGCACTTGCGAGTCGTGCTGGAAGAAGATCATCAAGTCTGCAAGCACTTTGGAGTTAAACAAGTGAATGCATTATCCTTTAAAGGTAACTTATTTAAGGTATTTATTTATGAGTTCTGTTTGAAATATATTACAATCTTGTTGATATGGACAATGAGTATCAAGTGATGTTGACTCATAATATTTGATGTGGCAGTCTTTTTGGACATAAATGACTTCCCAAATAGGCACTTGACTATATTTTAATGACATGTTTACCATTCAAGTATTATTTACCTTGTATAGTGGGTACCTAATTGTATGAAATGTTTCAATTGATAACTCATTTCTCAAATTTCAAGTATACCCTATCTTGTTACATTTGGCAAAACTATATTTGTAACCGACTTAAGTGAAATAAAATGCTTTTATTTGGATATATAATTGCACGTTTTGTTTTTATCTCTGTTGAAAACATCTCGGGTAATACATAAGATTTACTCAAGTTTTATACAGCTGTCTCAGACTGTCTGCACTCATGAATGGTGAGAAGGCAATCTCAGTTGAATTTGGTGGAAATGCCATGCAACTACCAAGAAGAATCAGTGTTTTGCTAGTGGACAGTGATTCTACATGTCTTGTGATTCTATCAAAAATGCTCCGCTGGTTTGGATATGAAGGTATATATTTGTATTTATTGTTTTTCTCATTTATATTACTTCTCTCATCATAATCTTTAGATATTAAGGAGATCACTAATAATTTTTTCTCCGATCTAGATACTTTACGATTTACTAGCACTTATATTTTTATCTGATCTAGATACTTTGCGATTTGTTAGCACTTGATTGGAAAAATGTTATAACCTAGTTGTGGCTTTGGTACCTGGGATATTATGATTCTCCTATATCTCAAGGTTTGGTATTGATTATGGTTAAAAATAAAAGTGAAAATCCTAATCTCAAATACTGAGATTGGCGAAGTATCCATTTATAAATCGTTGTGTTACATGGTGAGATGATGAATATATTAAAGTGTTTTATTTGATTTTCTTTTATTTTTCCCCGTCCTTTTTTCATTTTCCCTCTCTCCAGAAGAGGCTGACAAAATCGTTGGCTGAGATTGTAATTGTGGCTATTCCTCTTTACTGTCACCTTTTCGCAAAAAATTCTCACTCTGCCTTCACCTGCAGTCTTGACTGCTAAACGAGCTGCTGACGCATTTTGCATTGTCTGGGGAAGAGAAGCTGAACTTGACCTTATCCTAGCAGAGGCTCACTTACCTGATATGGATAAATATGAACTGCTTGAGACAGTGGGAGAAAGGTCAAAACTGCCGGTTATTGGTAAGTAATGTAATACCAAAATCCAGTTTCACCATCTCTGTTCTGTTAAACAAATTTGTGCTATTTGTTCTTTCTCTGATGATGTTTGCTTCTAATGGGTTTTTGTCCCAAACATAGTCATATCTGCCGATGACAATGAAAAGGGCATGTTAGGTGCCCTATTCAAAGGTGCTGAATTTTATCTTGTGAAGCCAGTCACCATGAACGATATAAAAAACCTTTGGCAGTTCGCATTCACGAAGAAGACTAATAAAATGATAGCTACGAAAAGGGTTAGTAGCATTTCATCAGATGATACAGATAATCAGATGCTTCCAAACAAAGGAAAGCAGAGTCATCAGGATGCCAAAAGAAAAGAACTATTAGAGCTGGACAGAAATGAAGAGGAAGATAATGATGAATTATCAGTCCTAAAGAAGCCGAAATTAACTTGGACTAGTGAGTTACATGACAAATTCTTGGAAGCTATCAGAGTGCTGGGAATTGATGGTAAAGAATTTCTACGTTTGAATTCGACAGATTATCATAATATTTTGTACTATTGGCAATGATGGCAGCTGATCTATTTTCTTGTTTTATTTTATAATTAGGAGCACATCCAAAGAAAATACTTCAGCATATGAATGTACCTGGACTAAAGAAAGAAAATATTTCAAGCCATTTACAGGTGTGTACTCCAAAGATAAGCGGTTTCTTGAATCATATTTTAATTCAAGTGTAGCGTACTAGCATTAGCAACTATTTTACTCAATTTCCACTCCAATACAACTATAATAAAGACTTGAGGTTAAGTACCGGCATCATGGGGAGACCATAATAAAGTTCTCATAAAAAATGATATTTGCAGAAATATCGCCTCTCCTTGAAACGAGAACAAAATGCAATAGAGAAGACAATGAACAGAGATGACAATGAATCTCATGTTGCATTGTCCAATCATTCATCTATAGTCAATGTACATGGAGGCTTATTTCAATCTCCAGAGATGCAATCCATGACTCCATGTCATCAGCCAGAATTTGGAAGCCTGAAGCAGAAGAATTGTGTCAACTGTTGGATGCCTATGACTTCAAGTGGTTCTTTACATTTCCTTAATAATGGAGAGCCAAGTTGTAATGATAGATCAGATTGTAAATATGGGCAATTAGCGCCCGCCAGTAACCAGCTAGATTTTGCTTATCCCTGTTCCGGATATGCAGATATTGGGATCACTAGCAATGGGACGTTGGCCGGTTTTCCCAGGGAAGAATTTCGCAGCGGAAAGATGGCTTCCTCCAATAACGTAGATTCTGGCTTAGAAATTGCAATGGGATTTCCTTTATCATTAACACAACAAGAAGCAAAGGAGGAACATCGACAGCTTATTCCACCAGAGCCATCACGACAGGATCAAGAAGATCATGATATATATAGTGCTGGAATAGAGATTGAGAAGTTGTTTGATATGAAAAGGGGATCAACTAAATTGTTGCCTGATGAGAATTTTGATGATCTCTGGTAGATCAATGAGTTTGCTTCCTCCAGGTTATTAAATGCTCACTCTCTTAAGCTTCGTTCTAGGGTGTTCATATTCCTTTTATCTCATTCTGGGTTTTCAATATTTTTTTTTCTCTAGTGACAAGGCTATTGACCTTTGTTTCTGGCATCAGTGTTTCCTGGAAATGGAATTCAACATAATTTATGTTGAATTTTTTAGACCCTTATTATATCATTGACTGTTGATGAATCCTTTGCTGTTTGATATTTCAATTCTGAGGATGTTACATTTTCAGAAGTCCTAAAATAGACAAATGCCGTATGGGATAATGTTGAATTCTATGTGTTGACATCTGATTTTCATCCTTAAATTAATTTAGGATTTTTGGATTTTTAAATCAAACGTATGTCGCACGAATAACAATAGATAGATGAGAGTTTGTGATTGAAAGTGTTCAGAGGATTTGAGATGATAAAACTGTGTTTTGGTTAAAATATAATTTTCAAGTGTTTAGTCTTTATTTAATGTTGTGATTAGAAAAGTGTGGTGAGCAAAAAGTAGTTCATAAACGGTGTTATAAAATTTTGATTTTTATTAAAAAAAATAATTAGCGTGCTTTTTTAATATGATGATGGGAAAAGTTAAAATTTTTAGCTTTTGTAAAATTCAATTTTTGAAAGAAAACACGATCATTGATCGCAATTTCTCATTAACCAAATACTTAAAAATTGTGTTTTGACCCAAACATAATATTTTCATTTCACCACAGGTCAAACAATAATACTAAATAAAAACTTAGTTAATAATGAAAAAATTATGATAATTAATTGTGATTTCTTTCAAAATCTATGTTTCACAATTTTTTAATTACAATACCAAATAGAACCATAATCGATTTGATATTCCTCGAATTAAATTTTGAATTCTAATTCTCGATTCTTGAACGAGTAATAATACATACACATCCCAAAGACACACCTATACTTATATTTTAATTTTTTTCCCTCTTTTATTATCAATATTTTAACAAATATTCAAATCATATTCCTTTAGATGTTGTTTAGCATTTTTCTTCTTGAATTAATCTCTTTCCCCCACACCCGTGAAATATTTGTTAACTATTTTTAATGCTTTACCCGACCCAACCTACTTATGTTATTATAATATAAATTGACAGAGGTGGATGATTATTTGTTGGTTTCATAAGTTCGTTACATAAGATAAACGACATGACGTTCAACTGCCTTACAGAACGACAAATCATTTCCTTTTAAACAACATGGACGACGTAATGCCATTCATCGGGGCGTATGTTAGCCACATCGTATCACATCTACAGAATTTATATAGGACCGTTAATTTGAATGACCCTATAAAAATCATTTATATATAAATTTGTCTCCTTTAC
>SKCR01033964.1:0-42672 GCA_019454045.1 Zanthoxylum bungeanum | reverse complement strand
TCATTTTTAGGCTTCTTTTACAGTGAAGTTCAATTATAGACACCAAGACTAGACCCAGTCGGCGGTTCGGTTCCGATTCGGAACTGAACCGAACCTTAAGTGGAACCGGAACTGAACCGGTCGGTTCCGGTTCGGTTACGGTTCCCCTTTTGTTTTTTGTTTTTTGTTTTTTGTTTTTTTTAATAATAAATTTTAAAAAATAGAAAAAAATTCTATAATTGTAATGTTTTTTCAAACTATCACATCGTTTTTATAGAATTATTTTTTATAAAATTCTTTTAACATATAATCTTTTTTATAGCCAACTCTTGGCTAGTGTTTTCTTCATATAAGCGATGTGTGATATTTGTTACTTGGCTATTGTGTCCCACATCGCTTATATAAAGAAGTCAATAACCAAGAGTTGGTTATAAAAAAGAGATTTTTAAACCTCCTTAAAAATTGACTATTGTGCTCAAGGTTGCAATTTTAAACCTCATTATTATTAATAAAAAAAAATTGAGATTTACTTGTGGAACCTTACGGTTCCAAGTAAATAATTTTTTTTTTTTTTTTTTTTACTTTCGGTTCCAACCGTTGCAACCGTTCCGGTTGGAACCGTTCGGTTCCAGCGGTTCCAACCGGTTCGGTCAGGGTTCTCGTCAGGGTGAGAACCCTAACCGAACCGGTTCGGTTCCGGTTCTGAACCGGAACTTTGGCGGGGTCTAACCAAGACAATCAAGATAAAATGAATCATAGTAAAATGGAAACAGGGTTTAAATCAGCAATGCAGAATAAAAAAGAGAGAGTTGGGAAATCATTAAGTTGTAAAACAAAAGAAAAATCCTTACTTTAAAGCAATAGCGAATATTCAAATCTGGAGATTTGATGGTCTTCTTTTCAACACGCGTTTTAATCCTTCTTCCTTCATCTCTATAATAACTATGCGCCGACTCCCCAAATATGCTCCCCAGCCTTGGAAACAAGAAAAAGAAAACAACTGAATCTAAATCTCCATAGAAAGTAAAACAAAAGATAAAAGATCCACAGCCAAAATTGATACCTGTTAAGATAATTTTGTAGTTGAGAAGCGTTGTAGGGATTAAACGTGTTGACGGGTGATTTTCGTCCCAGGGGTAGTTTCGAGATAACCCTCTTGAGACAATCCTCCTTCAACCTTGAATTTGTTTGGTTATGGGAGACAAAAAACAAATGCGATAAAAGGCAAAAAGAACACACAAAGTCGACAATGAGAGTTTTAACGTGGTTCGGCGGAGCGAATCCTGCCTACGTCCACGGGCACAAAGTGAGGGGTTGTTTTTATTACGAAAACTAACTCGGCCGACCTGTTTGAAGAGAGGTCTAAACGAAACCGAGCTGTTTGCCTTTCAAGTTTTTACAAATAGTGCTCCCTCTTTTTGTTACAAATTTCGCTATCCCTTATAAATGAATTTAACTTCTCTTTATATACTCAAGAGTTACAACACTGTTACCATGTTTCAATAACATCACCCACATGATCTCCGACTGATTGACGGGCTCTCTGCCCCAAGACTGTCGTTGCCGAAAGCAAACCTGCCGTCTGACGGCCTGTCACATCAACCTGTCTTCTCCGCTGCCACACGCAATAATAATGATGCCAGCCTGTAAAGAGCCTTCAAATTGGGACACGTGTCGGAGGGAAAAGTCCAAACTACTTTGATCTCATGTCGGTCTTCAAGAGGTCGGCCAAATGATCTGCCGAATTGCCCAAACTGTTTCCGTTCTGACCCGAAATATTCGAGCTTATCCGCTTGTTCCATGAGGTAAGATAAGACCAAAAGGAGCCGCCGGTCTACTGTGGTCGGCCTCGGATCTGATGTTGTCGGTCTCTGAAATCTGTGCCATGCTGCGTCATCTGTTCGACCAGGTCCGAGAACTGATTAACACATATGGACATGTGATCCTCCAAAAATGGGAAATTCCCTCTCTGCCCTTGCCGAACTGTTCAAATGCCTTAGTTGCAGAAATCTCCATCAACATCTGTCCCCTAGTTCTCGGTTCCAACGAGTGTACGAGTTGGTGCCGGGAACTAAAAAAATTGGAAGTGTGACATCAATCAGCTGGTGGTCGGTTTTAGGAACAAAGCAGGAAACAACCTCGGCCTCAATGTTCTCGGCCAAAGAAGATTCTGATGTCTTTTCAAACGACTCCCCAACTTGAAGCAAATACCCCTTTTACCCTTCTGGTAGCCGTCCCTCGAGAACCGCAAGCCATCACATCTTCTTAAATGCCCATCAAATCACCTCTAGGGTTTAACCCGAGCGTGCCACTTGTCAAACATCCGTGGTCCTCCCGCCAAAAGACCAAAATAATTGAGCATTTATGAGGCAACCGAAAAGTTTCAATCTCCACCGTGTTGGGGTTGGTGCTCAGAGCGCCAATTCCCGGTTGTATTTCTTTATGAATACTTTTGTAAAACGTTATTATTTTGAATAATATATGCAGTTTCTATAATATAATGTATCTTTTAATATGGTAAAGACGTAATGACCTTAGAATAACTAGTCATGGTGCAGTTGCAAAAACGTCGCAATTGACATTGAGTTGTATCATAACGTTGTCATTCTCAGATAGTTCCTGGTCAAAGTTTACACTACTTGGTCAGTATAGTAAACCCGTTGAGACCGGTATATGTCGTATACTGGAATATATGATTCAAATGGTTTCTCAATGAACCATAAGTCTTGGAGACTAGTATAGATGTGTAGGTGTTTATAGCGGATAAACACTGAACGAATCACCGAAGATTCTTAATGGATGGTACACCAACGTCAATAAGAATCTTATCGGGTTGAGTAGCACTTGTGATTCTTCGACTTGAGATACCACTGTGGGCGCATGAGACATCTTCCACACTTATATGGCAGTCACGTCACCGATCTATTTAAATCAGACCTCCGCCTGTTCGTTGGGTGTGGATAGATCCTCAGGGTGTCCTGTGTGTATCGAGATAGGATCCGTCAGTTCTGTGTATCAGAGCATATGTAGTCCATATGATTAGCAATCAGATAAAAATCATGGGCCCGTGGTACAATTTAGAAGTTAGTTCTAAATGTTCTTTTTGAGATTGCTAATAGAATAGTCGACTGGATAGTCCCTATAGAGATTTGACGTTTACATCTATATCTCTGGGATTTATCCGGATACCTGTGACGGAGGAATTATACATTTGCCATGACCTCGACCTGTATGATTCATCGAGTTTATCCGTGATCGTCATAATTTATGGGTGGATATATTATGGACACGAAATTGGATTTCGTGACGGATATGCCTGAATCTAGAGAGTCTCACTAATGAAACATACTCGTAGAGAATTAGGGCAACATTTATAAATGATACTGATTATTTATAAAGTCGTTTAAAGGTTAAACGTAAAATACATGTGTAGGGACCCGATAGTCATTTCCTTAATTTTTGTGTATTTGCATTTAATGCTTGATTAATTCAAATACACATTAATTAATTGTCAAATTGAGATATTTGACTAATATCATAATTATATATATGTATTTAATATTTAATGTAAATATAATACATATATTTAATATTTGTATTTAATTAATTAATTAATTATTTAATTGTTAAATAATTAAATTAATTAAAGTATATATATTTAAAGTTGTGATATTTTCTTTAATGACTTGAGTTGCTTTTGTTGACTTACTTTAATTCATTAAATGGTTTGATGATTAAAAATGCAAGTTGATAAAAGACATTAAATGAAACAAAAATTGAAAAATATCTTGATATTTTGCCATCCACCAAATTCGGCCAAGGCTAAAGGTTTCTGGTATATATTGTTTTGTTTTCATTTAGGGTTTTATTAAGTCAAACCATCAACACTTATTACAAAAACTCCATTGAAGAAACAAAAGAAGCTTGAGAGAAAGATAAAGAAAAACAAGAAAATCTTGGAATTTTAGTAAGTTTTTCCAACTTACTATTAGAGAGGAAAGTGTTCCTTTTGTTCTAGGCTACATGATATGATGTTCTCATGTTATTATTTATTTATTCTTTGTGTTTTTGTTTAATGGAAGTTTGAGTATAGGGTTGAGCATGTACAAAGTTGATAGAATGTTACTAATGGACTAGTAATCATTCTTTTCATGGTTTCAGAAACTTGTTGCTAATCTAGAGTTGTCGACCCACTCTTAAATGACCTAGATTTGATCTATAGTTATTTCATTGTGTTGAGACTTGATTTGAATGGAAGAAACATGATTGAAGTATTGTTTTTGTTAATTTGGTCTAATTTGTCCAATTTGTAGAAATTGAAAAATTAGGGTTTGAAACCACTTCCAAATTTGGGGCTTTTCATTTATATGGTGTATTTGGATGTGTATATGATACATATTAAATCTTATGTTGATTGGATTTCATTTGCATGTGTTTTGAACAATGGAAATGCAAAATGCACTCCCCCCTTGTGAGGCTCACGGCATTGATGGCCAAAATTGGATTTTTTGTTGCAAATTATATTTTGACATTTGGGATATGTTAAATTCATATTAATAATGATTTAGAATCATTCAAAATTGTTTTGAACAATTTCGGACTAAAATGAACAAAATACAAAGTATAAGGGCAATTCGATAAATTCACATATATTGATTTATAGTGTTTTATTTCATAATTTGATTATTGGATAATAAAATAAATAAGTTTATTTTATTAATCCGAGAAAAAGTTTTGAAATCGGAAAATTTTGATTTTCCACTGTTATGTTGCGTTACCGGATTTCCGCAATAAAACCCTTTCAAAATGGTATCAGAGCGAGTCTGATTCTAGGCCCCCTAATATGATTAGCCCTTTAATTCAATGTTTAATCATGTTTTCTTAACTTTATACATGCATGTTATAATCTAATTTGATTAGATTTAGGGTGTATGAAACTTAGCGGAAAATCCCTAATTAATAAGGTTTAAATGTAATTATGTATTTGATGCATGTTATGTGGTCCGTCTTGTCGATACGGTTTATAAATATTTCTATGCGACTGCATCCGAGACCTTGCCTCTGCTGTGAGGGTGTAGCCGATAGAGATTTATTTATACCGGATTTATATCAGATACTAGATAAATTCAAGCGAAAGCGAAATCCTGAACGTGCCCTAGCTGTCAGGGTTACGCAAGTAACTTGAGTTTATCATTGACGAGTTTAACCTCGGTACGTCTCATTGTGGGCCTGTCTTAGCAGCGACAAGGAGAAACGACCAGGACCAGAAACCCAGGAGTCACTAGTGAGTGATTGACAAATGAGTTGTCTACCTGATGAATATACGCAGGCGAGACCGTGCCTCTGCTGTGAGCTGAAATATATTCACGGGATCCACTTTTCACTATTTGTATTTAATTTAATTATTAATCTTTGTATTCTGTTTGGGGATTATAGTATTGCATGATTTAGTGGGAGGGCATTTTTAGATTAAAAATCCATGATCTAGTTTATGCTTATGATATTATATGAAACTGCTTAAATTTTCTGCTAACCGTTTTTCGTGATCTATATGATAGATTTGCGATGGCGGCACCATCCACAAATCAGTTTGTGCGTATGCTTGATGCGAACAAACTAAAAGGCGCTAATAACTTCGCCGATTGGGATCTGGATTTGAGGATTGTCCTCGATTCCGAGAGGTTGAGATATGTTCTTGAGGGTCCACTGCCCCTTCCTGTGGCAGAGGCGCTACACCGGAAGAACGCGAAGTCTTCCAAGCTTGGAAGGATGATGATTTAAGGGTTAAATCATACATCTTAAGTTCACTTTCACCGGGACTCAAGAAACAGTATTATGGCATGTCAGATGCTTATACTATGATGACACAATTAAGACAATCGTTTGAGAACCAAGAACAAGTAGTTGTTCACAAGGTCGCAATGGAACTGTTCCATACGCGATTGGATGAGGGGCAAGCTGTTAGCCCACATGTTCTTCAGATGATCGATTTGATCGATCAATTGAGGACATAATCTCATTCTGAATGACATTCTAGGTAGGAGTGTGTCATTCTTGTTTCTCCCAGCTTCTTATCGCCAGTTCGTGATGTATTTCAACATGAACGAGATTATCTGTACCTACCAAGAGCTGCATAGGATGTTGCTCACGGTGGAAGAGGACTTAAGAAGGGAGTACCGACTCGCCCTCCAAGACCTACTTCACTTTTTGCTTCTTCCCAGACTTGGTCAAAGGGAAAGAAGAAGAAAAGGAAGAAGAAGAAGGGTCTCGGTCCTCAACCACAGGTAAAGATAGCAAAGACCAAGAGGGCTTCTGAAGACAAGTGCCATAACTGCAGCAAGGTCGGGCACTGGAAAAGGAACTATCTTGACTACATAGCCCAGCTGAGGAGGGAGAGAGCATCTACATCATGTACATTTATTTTTCCAGTTATTGATATATCTTTGGCTTGTAAAGCCGTTACATCCAGCTGGATTTTAGATTCTGCTTGTCCCATTCATATTTGCAATTCATTGCAGGTGCTGAAGGAAAGTAGAAGACTTAAGCCTGGAGAGATGCAGTTGCGATTCAGGAGTGGAGACTCTCTGAATGCAGTTGCAGTGGGAGTATGCGAGATCTCATTGCCGAATGGGACACTTTTGTTAAATGACTGTCATTTTGTACCTGGATGTGTAGCTAATATTATATCACTTTTTGTATTGGATACAGAAAGCTTTTGTGTTAATATTAAGAACTGTTCTTTGTATTTATATGATAAAAGTAATATTCGGATCCTTTGTTGTCCAAACCAGCATGGTCATTATACATTGCAAACTTCAAAAGATATTTTAAATACTGGAGTTAATAAACGTAGTTTACCTGTAATGAATAATACTGAACTTTGGCATATGCGGCTGGGTCATATAGGCGTTAAACGACTTACTCAATTGGTTAGGAATGGTTTGATACCAGATCTCACCATTGAATCCTATCCAACTTATGAATCGTGTATTCAGGGTAAGATGACCAAAGCCCCATTTTCTGGTGTTGGACATCGCGCCACTAACTTACTGGAACTAGTACATTCTGATGTATGTGGTCCACTAAGTCAGACTGATCATAATGGTTATTCATACTTCGTTACCTTTACCGATGATCTGTCACGGTACGGTTATGTCTATTTGATGCGACATAAATCAGAAACCTTTGAAAAGTTCAAAGAGTTCTGAAATGAAGTAGAAAAACAAACTGGTCAATATATTAAATACCTTCAATCTGATCGAGGCGGTGAATATATGAGTGGTGAGTTCATGGATTATATGAAGAAGAATGAGATTCTCGCTCAATATACTCCTCCGGGTACTCCACAGCACAATGGAGTATCTGAGAGGAGAAATCAGACTTTATTGGATATGGTCCGATCGATGTTGAGTTTCACAGATTTGCCCTATTACTTATGGGGCTACTCTATTTTAACAGCTGCACATCTTTTGAATAAGATTCATTCAAAAGTTGTTCCCACGACACCGTATGAGATATGGTTCGGTAGGAGACCAAATCTTAGTTACATTAAGGTTTGGGGTTGTCTTGCTTATGTCAGGGTGACTCAACAAGATAAGCTTTCACCTTGAGGGCAAAAGTTTAGGTTGTCGGATATCCTTCGAATACGAGGGGATATCTGTTCTATGATACCGAGCATCGAAATGTGTTCGTAGCTCGCTTCGTAAAATTTCTAGAAGTAGAATTTTTGTCAGAATGTGGTAATCATAGACAGGTTAAGCTTGATGAAGTCCAACCTGAAAACAACGAACCAACGGAGGAACCTGAAGTTCAAGCAGATGAAGGACCTTCAACACACACACTCCGTAGGTCAGAAAAAAGGGTATCTAGACCTCCTGAATTCTTGTATTTGATACATGAAAAGAGTCTAGATGTTCTCTTAGTTGAAGAGACTGATCCTTTCACCTATAGAGAATCGATGTTGGACATCGACTCCGTGAAGTGGCAAAGTGCCATGAAATCCGAATTAGATTCAATGCATGAGAATCAAGTTTGGGACTTGGTTCCGCTTCCCGAAGGAATTGTTCCTATCGGTTGTAAATGGGTTTACAAGAGGAAGCGCGGGCCTGACGGTAAGGTTGAAACTTACAAGGCCTGACTGGTAACAAAAGGTTACACGCAGTGACCTGGAGTCGACTACGATGAAACTTTTTCGCCAGTAGCAATGCTTAAGTCTATTCGGATTTTGCTTTCTATAGCTGCGTATCATGACTACGAGATTTGGCAATTGGATGTCAAAACGGCTTTTCTGAATGGATTTCTTGATGAAGAAATCTATATGGAACATCCAGAAGGTTTTGCGTCCAGCGAAAACTCGGGTATGGTATGTAAGCTTAAGAAGTCCATTTATGGACTGAAACAAGCTTCACGAAGTTGGAATCTTCGATTCGACGAGATTATTAGATCGTCTGGTTTTCTCAAGAATTCAGAAGAATCCTGTGTGTATCAGAAGACCAGTGGGAGCATGGTCGTATTTTTAGTCCTATATGTTGATGACATCCTAATCATTGGGAATGATTTGGGTATGTTACAAAACGTCAAAGCGTACCTCTGTAAGAATTTCTCCATGAAGGACCTGGAGAAGCTTCCTGTTTTAGGGATAAAACTCTATAGAGATAGACAAATGAGGCTGATTGGGTTATCCCAATCAACGTACATAGATAAGATCTTGGAACAGTATAATTTTGGTAACTGTAAGACATCAAACATACCGTTCAGACATGGGATTCACCTTTCAAAGAAGATGAGTCCACAAACAGAAGATGAGAAGGTTAGAATGTCTAACCAACCTTATGCTTCGTGTTTGGGTAGCATAATGTATGCCATGTTATGTACAAGACCTGATATCAGTTTCACTGTTAGCGTAACTTGCAGATATCAGTCCAATCTAGGTAATGACCATTGGATGGCCATTAAACATATCCTCAAGTATCTTAAAGGTACTAAGGATAAGTTAATAATTTATGGAGGAAACGAACTGCAAGTTAACGGGTATACATATTCCAATTTCCAATCGGATCCCGATGATAGAAAGTCTACATCTGGATTCGTATTTACCCTTAACAGAGGTGCATTTTGTTGGAAGAGTTCCAAATAGGGATCAACAGCAGATTCCACCATTGAGGCAGAATATATTGCAGCTTCGGAAGCTGCAAAAGAGGATGTGTGGATAAAGAACTTTATCACAGAATTAGGAGTTGTCCCAAGTATCGAGAATACAATTCCGTTATACTGTGATAATACTGGAGCCATTGCACAATAAAAGGAACCGATGGCGCATCAGAAGTCGAAGCATGTGGAACGCAAGTACCACATCATTCGAGAGATTGTGTCGCAATGGGATATTATCGTGTGCAAGGTACCGAGTGAAGATAATATAGCAGACCTGCTGACGAAGGCCATACCTCCGAAGTTGTTTGATAAACACGTGGAGTCGATAGGTATTAGATACAATCATTATTGGCACTAGAGCAAATATGAGTTTTTGTTGGGGTTGGTGCTCAAAGTGCCAATTCCCGGTTGTATTTCTTTATGAATACTTCCGTAAAACGTTATTATTTTGAATAATATATGCAGTTTCTATAAAATAATGTATCTTTTAATATGGTAAAGACGTAATGACCTTAGAATGACTAGTTATGGTGCAGTTGCAAAAGCGACGCAACTGACATTGAGTTGTATCATGACGTTGTCATTCTCAGACAGTTCCTGGTCAAGGTTTACACTACTTGGTCAGTATAGTAAACCCGTTGAGACCGGTACATGTCGTATACTGGAATATATGATTCAAATGGTTTCTCAATGAACCATAAGTCTTGGAGACTAGTATAGACGTGTAGGTGTTTATAACGGATAAACACTGAACGACTCACCGAAGATTCTTAATGGATGGTACACCAACGTCAATAAGAATCTTATCGGGTTGAGTAGCACTTGTGATTCTTCGACTTGAGATACCACTGTGGGCGCATGAGACATCTTCCACACTTAGATTACAGTCACGTCACCGATCTATTTAGATCAGACCTCCGCCTGTTCGTTGGGTGTGGATAGATCCTCAAGGTGTCCTGTGTGTATCGAGATAGGATCCGTCAGTTCTGTGTATAAGAGCATATGTAGTCCATATGATTAGCAATCAGATAAAAATCATGGGGCCATGGTACAATTTAGAAGTTAGTTCTAAATGTTCTTTTTGAGATTGCTAATAGAATAATCGACTGGATAGTCCCTATAGAGATTTGACGTTTACATCTATATCTCTGGGATTTATCCAGATACCTGTGACGGAGGAATTATACATTTGCCATGACCTCGACCTATATGATTCATCGAGTTTATCCGTGATCGTCATAATTTATGGGTGGATAAATTATGGACACGAAATTGGATTTCGTGACGGATATGCCTGAATCTAGAGAGTCTCACTAATGAAACATACTCGTAGAGAATTAGGGCAACATTTATAAATGATACTGATTATTTATAAAGTCGTTTAAAGGTTAAACGTAAAATACATGTGTAGGGACCCGATAGTCATTTCCTTAATTTTTGTGTATTTGCATTTAATGCTTGATTAATTCAAATACACATTAATTAATTGTCAAATTGAGATATTTGACTAATATCATAATTATATATATGTATTTAATATTTAATGTAAATATAATACATATATTTAATATATTTGTATTTAATTAATTAATTAATTAATTAATTGTTAAATAACTAAATTAATTAAAGTATAGATATTTTAAAGTTGTGATATTTTCTTTAATGACTTGAGTTGCCTTTGTTGACTTACTTTAATTCATTAAATGGTTTGATGATTAAAAATACAAGTTGATAAAATACATTAAATGAAACAAAAATTGAAAAATATCTTGATATTTTGCCATCCACCAAATTCGGCCAAGGCTAAAGGTTTTTGGTATTTATTGTTTTGTTTCATTTAGGGTTTTATTAAGTCAAACCATCAACACTTATTAAAAAAACTCCATTGAAGAAACAAAAGAAGCTTGAGAGAAAGATAAAGAAAAACAAGAAAATCTTGGAATTTTAGTAAGTTTTTCCAACTTACTATTAGAGAGGAAAGTGTTCCTTTTGTTATAGGCTACATGATATGATGTTCTCATGTTATTCTTTTCTTTATTCTTTGTTTTTGTTTAATGGAAGTTTGAGTATAGGTTGAGCATGTGCAATGTTGATAAAATGTTACTAATGGACTAGTAAGCATTCTTTTCATGGTTTTAGAAACTTGTTTCTAATCTAGAGTTTTTGACCCACTCTTAAATGACCTAGATTTGATCTATAGTTATTTCATTGTGTTGAGACTTGATTTGAATGGAAGAAACATGATTGAAGTATTGTTTTTGTTAATTTGGTCTAATTTGTCCAATTTGTAAAAATTGAAAAATTAGGGTTTGAAACAACTCCAAATTTGGGGCTTTTCATTTATATGGTGTATTTGGATGTGTATATGATACATATTAAATCTTATGTTGATTGGATTTCATTTGCATGTGTTTTGAACAATGGAAATGCAAAATGCACTCCCCCATTGTGAGGCTCACGGCCTGGATGGCCAAAATTGGATTTTTTGTTGCAAATTGTATTTTGACATTTGGGATATGTTAAATTCATATTAATAATGATTTAGAATAATTCAAAATTTTTTGAACAATTTTGGACTAAAATGAACAAAATACAAAAAGTATAAGGGCAATTCGGTAAATTCACATAAATTTGATTTATAGTGTTTTATTTCATAATTTGATTATTGGATAATAAAATAAATATGTTTATTTTATTAATCCGAGAAAAAATTTTGAAATCGGAAAATTTTGATTTTCCACTGTTTCGCTGCGTTATCGAATTTCCACAATAAAAGCCCTTCACACCGTTCATCTCATTCTTAGCAAGGGGAGTCTGAACGCGACACGCGACGCACATCCGGGGAATCTCCTCGATCCAACGGCCAAAAATGTCTCGAGCTGACTATAATAAAGCAAAACAACGCTCTTTTCTCTCTTTTACGAAAATCCGACTTCTCAAAGTGCAAAAGCTTCTTCGTTCTTGAGACCATCAACCTTCCATTCTGACCAGATCAACTGCCAACGCATCTACTCAAACCAAGTAAGTTTCTGTTCGACCCCTCTCTTTTTATTTACTGCATTCTACCATCGCTGTTTGTTGCTTGCAGATGTTTGTCCATTCGCTATTGTTTGTTCTTCATTTCTTCTAGCATGTTAATCTCCTTGTTCTGTGTTGCGAAGCATGTTTCGGGTAGGGTGTGAAGTGTATGATGTATGTATTTTCTGGTTGAAGGATGGGTCGTGGGGTAGGATGCATGATGTTTGGGTTTTCTGTGTTTTGTGTATGGTTGGATGCTTTTAGGAAGAGACTTGCTGTTTGTGGCCATTCCTAGGACATTTAGAGACTGTAGGCTTAAGTTACCGGAATTTAGAGTAGCTCTCGAATCCGCGGTGCCTTAAACTGACCACTGACTGACCTTCTCATCCATGGCGATTGTCTGGAATGTTTGACGTTGAATCCTCTTCGGCCAAGCCTGTAAAACCTCAACCTCCTCGTACTGAAGAATCCCCCTCCAGCTCGGGAGCACCCAGCCTAGAGGAGCTAGATACCACCCCAACCTCCTCTCAAGAGGAGAATGACACTTATCACCATAGAATTCCTTTGAAAGACCCTGAACCGGGCGAATTAGACTGTTCGGCCTTGGACATGAACCAGGCTTCCACCATCACAGAAGATGCCTTGTGCGTACTCCGTCAACAGTACAAAATCCCAATTGATATAGCTTTTGAGGTCCCGGGTTTGTATGAATGCGCGAGTCAGCCTGACTCCGGCTTGTGGCCCTCATTCCCTCATTCTTCGAGTGCAGTCTTCGGTTGCCCATTCAACCGTATTTTGCGGGGATGCTGGCCAGGATGGAGATTGCCCCATGCTAACTAAACTTGAATAGCTGGATAATTCTGGCCGGCTTGTACGTGATATGGCATCGGGCAGGCCTCAGAGAACCGACCTTCGTGGAGCTGAAAAGATTGTACAAACTGAAGGCCAACCCAAGATCCCATCACGATTGGTACTATCTCTCTTCATATGCCGACGCCCCTGCCCTCATCAAGGACCTTCCCCAAACCAACAAAAATTTCAAAGACCCTTGGTTCTGGGCTACAGGCGACTGAGGACGAACTTGGCCGACGTGTTCAGAAGAGACAGAGGTCCCAGACGTCTTCAGAGCGGGAGGTTAGGAACCGAACCCTTAGCTTATTTTCCTCAATTTTGTGATTAAGTACTAACTCTCCAATCCTTCTCAGCCTGCTGGAGGGATCCTCCCAAGGTCACCCATGAAGTCCGATCTAGGATTATGATGGCTCGAAACCTCACCGGTCATTGGAAGAAAGTAGTCAATGACGCGACCTTTGTGGAGTCGGGCCTCATTCGGAGCGCACCCCCATAGGCCCGGGGCGGTTAAATAGCTTCCTACTAACCTTCGAATGAATTCCTTGTGCTCAACCCAAACGTGAATGAAGTTATCTGAATTCGAAAAATGACCATGATCTTTGCCTTGTGTTCTGCAGGAATGTCAAATCAACCCAAATTTCTTGAGCGGCTCCAAGGTGCGGCTAGGAGGCCAGGTCCGCGAGCAAACACCGCCGCCTGCTCGGAGACGAAGTGGCCGAACTGCAAGAGGAGGAGGAAGAAGAGCAGCCCTTGATCAGGAGGTCCAATGTTCGGAGAGAGGGAAGAGCTTTCGAGGCCCCTCCCAAGACCGAAAAGGGAGGGGTGGTGCCAGAGGTAGATGACCTTAGTGAGAAGGTCCGGGATGTGACATCCCATCCTGTGTATGCGATCAATTTGATGGCCGAGGAAGTGATCTCCAAATTCTTTGCCCGAATCATCGAGGTAAACATTCTTCTCCGTTTCCTTTCTCAGTCTTTACTTGACAAATTCTAACTTTTTTTCTTCTCTCTCGCAGATGGGTTACGTGATGGCTCAGAACAAGGACCTGTTGATGTGCCTTCTATCTGAGGGGGGCCAGGTGCAGAGGCTCCAAAGTCAAATTACGGAGCGGGAGGCCGAGCTGGCCAAGAAGGAGGAGGACTTGAAGCAGGCCGTGGCCGAGCTTGCCAGAGAAGCAACAGAAAAACAAGTATTCAAGCAGGCTACGGCCGAGACTACTGTATTGAATGAGTCCATCTGTAATGCCTCTGCCCTTGCCAAGAAGAAGATGGAGGCCTCCGAGGAGGAAAACAAACGCCTGAGGTCGGAGGTGGCGAGCTCTGACTCCAAGCTGAAGGCAATGACCAAAGAGAGAGATCGGGCTCGTGAGGAGCTGAAGAAGAGGGAAGCCCAGCTGGAGGACGAGCTTGAGAAAGCCAGGCTTGAAGGAGTCAGCGACTGTGCTCAGATTATTCCGATGGTGATGCCCGAGATTGACATGGGTCATATCCATGCTGCCATCCGGTTCTGTAAAGGGGAACTTTCAGAGGAGGAATTTCGCGAGCTACTTTTCCTTCATTCGGAGGAAATCCAGAACCCTGAGCCTTTATCTGCCATGCCAATGTCCCCGGTTCATGAGGAGATCCAGCCTGAGGCTCCCGCCCCTGCCCCTGAAGTGCTTGAGGCCGATACTGTCGAAGCCCCTCCTACCTCCCAAGCTGAAACTGAGGCACCTCCTGCCGAGCCCGTGCCTGAAATCCTGCCTCATGGACCTGACCAAGAAGAAACGCTGCCCCTGCGCGGGCTGATTAACGAGGTTGACCCCAAAGGGGGCCCTATGTATCAAATATTATACTTTCTTTTTGTAATAACAATCTACAATTTCTTCTTTACTATTTATTTTAAATGCTTTCTTTCCTGCTTTCCATACTACGTAACATAATTTTCTACTTCCAACATGCTAACTTGCCCTTCCAAATCCGAATGTGATAAGAAATCTCGACCTTGGTTAACTCGAATCCGACCAAGAGGGGAACGGTCTATCCCTGAACCGGTGACACGAACTCGGTGGGACGTAACCGACCCGGAATTGAAGAAATATTTGGCTCTGGAGGAATGTTACCTCCCCATACCAATAAGGATCCGGCCATGGGGGAATGCTCCATCCCCATACCAACGATACGAGCTCGGTGGGACGTAACCCGACCCCAAGTTGAAGAAACACTTAGTTCTGAGGGAATGTTACTTCCTCAATCCAATAAGGATCCAGCCATGGGGGAATACTCCATCCCCATGCCGACGATACAGCTCGGTGGGACGTAACCCGACCTCGAGTTGAAGGAACACTTGTTTCTGGGGGAATGTTACCTCCTCAGTCCAACAAGGATCCAGCCATGAGGGGATACTCCATCCCCATGCCGATGATACGAGCTCGGTGGGACGTAACCCGACCCCGAGTTGAAGAAACACTTGGTTCTGGGGGAATGTTACCTCCCCAGTCCAACAAGGATCTGGCCATGGGGGAATGCTCCGTACCCATGCCGATGATACGAGCTCGGTGTGACGTAACCCGACCCTGAGTTGAAGCAACACTTGGCTCCGGGGGAATGTTACCTCCCTAGTCCAACAAAGGGTCCGACCATAGGGGAATGCTCCGTCCCCATGTCGACGATATGAGCTTGGTGGGACGTAACCCAACCCCGAGTTGGCGGAACAGAGCATCAGCGGAACGAATCCAGCCCGAGCTGGTGGAACAAAGTATCGGTGGAATGAATCCCCCCAAGCTGGTGGAACATCTGAGACTTACATGAGGGAAGATTTTCAACCTCTGAGGCTCTACGGATCCCCGCACGGGCGCCCCTTTTTCGGGCATCGGCAAAAAACAAAAATAGAACAAGATGAAATTAACACGATGGAGGTGACTTAGCACATACTCCACACATACCTAAAAAGAAAATAACAACTCGGGTGCCCGAGGCAGCGTCCTGCCTGGTGCCTCCCAAAATATAATTCTGAATCTTACAACTCAGCGTCCGGCTAGCCGGGCTACGGATCGGTGAGCGGCCGAGACCCTGAGGGTAGAAACATCCTCATGCTGGGCGGATCTGGAGCCTGCAAGTGCTATGAGGGCAGAAACCTCCCCATGCCATGCTTCCTTTGATCCGAGGAGATTAGGCAGATACCCCACGGGGGAAGAAGACACCCCGTGTGTGCCATCCTTGGGTGTTTCTCAATGGGACTCACCAGCCCACTGTTGAAGAACCATACCCACAAGTAGATGTTGATTTAGGTGCCTCTGGCCCTGTATTGGTTGGAGAGAGCTTCATGTTACCTGTTATGTGGCCTCCAGAGGCCAGGACATTTACTCTGGTGAGTTGAAGATCAATCTGGTGGACGTAAAATGAGGTGGCTTGTTCAGTCCAAGGGAAACAGAGACATCCGATATGGGCAGTCATCATGTTGAGATTCTTGGCGTTGTTGGGCCAGAAGAGGAAGAGTTGGGTCCTGAAGAAATTGAGAAAATTCAGCAATCTTTGGATTGGTTTGTGTTCCATTTCTAAAAAATGGAGAGTCGTGGTCCTGCAAGCTAGAAATAAAATGGCATAGACCCAAACCAGTTATGCTGTTCGTGTCTTTGGGTTATTCCTCAATTAGTTGTGAATCAACTGCACAGAAGGCCATGTCCACAAGAGCTTACAAATTGAAGGAATGACTGCCATTGCAATAAGCATCGCGTGATGTTGCCCTTTCGCCTGGACCCATTGTTGCTCTCAATGATCAAGCTAGTCTCTGATTCGGAGCATTTAGCATCACTGCCCCTGAATGAAACAAGCTTTCTTATCGTTTCTGCCAAGAACTGCATTGAGGTCCCATTGTAGTTACTATCATTAGATATCGACAGTGAGGATGTCGACAATGACCGGAAGCCCTCTAAAACAACACCACCGGAGGCTGATAGCAATCCAGGCTACAACTCATGAGTGATTCAGTACGAGTTCTTGAAAACTTATTATGAAGTATTTATCTGTATGTAAGGAAATCTATTAAGGGTTATCGTGGGCTATTGAATATAAAGATGAAACCTAAAATCCTTTTTCCAAGTTTATTTTAACTTTACCACATCAATCTTATTAATGGCCAGTTAACAAGAAGTATTAAGCTTAAGATCCAAAAAAAAAAACTAAAGAATTACCCATAATATAATTAAATCAATTATTAAGCATGTAAATATTGTGTTTCATCACTTTCCTAGAATAAAAATAAAATATTAGGGTTAGGGGATCCACTTTTACTAATTCTAATTTAGAAATCTCTCTTATTATAATATAAAAATTATCAGTGATATTACCAAATAGACGGTATCCTGATTAAGTCAAATTTTCAATTAAGTCCAACCGACCATAAATGCGGTGTTATTATTTGTCCATAAACCAGTCATATAGACGATAATCATCTGTCACATAAAGACCGGCCATATAGGCGGTGTCATATTATGTCAGATAAATAAAACCAGCCATTAAGGCGGTATAACCTTTAGTCCATTATATAATTTACATATTATAATTAAGGAGATAATCTAAACTGTAATAATAAAAGCTTCACCCTTCCCTAGCGGAAATTTAACTACAAAATATAAAAGAAATGAAAAGAAAATAAACTACTGCTATTATTGGAAATAAAAATACATAATTTAAATTACAAAAACTAAACACACAACATACAGTCTTTAGATCCTTATTAGAACCTTAAGGAAAATATGAAATTTACAAATGAAATGGCTTGATATTTATAGGCAAAGAAAGGACTTCCACCAATTTCTCCACCAAATGTTTGGTTTCTAAGGTCAAACCAAGATCGATTTAAGTGTAAAACATGTGTGAATACAACAAAGTTAAGTTGCGGAATACTCACTTTGATCGGCTTTTGCGATGTGAGGAACAACAAAAATTCTTCAAGCTTTTCTTCCATGGTTCGGCCATGGCTCCTTTTGTGCTCCAGTTGAATCTCCAAGCTCTGTTTGTAGATTCCATGCTCATAGATGGGTTCCCTATCATCTTAGGATGACTTCTAATGTGTGCTAGCACTCTTGAAAAATTGCCACAATTTTTCTATTCCCCTTGTTAAACTTTCGGCCATGAAAGAAATGGAGAATGAGAGAAAATGACCCTTGAATTTGAATTGCGAGTGGGCCCGCAAACACTCCCGGGCTCGGGTTCGCTAATTTCGAATTAACGAATTTTCCATTGCGACGTAATTAAATCAAATTTATTTAAATAATTACGTCTAGCAAAATTACTATTCACGTCGCTAACGAATTAATTCTAAATTAACTCGTTCGCCCGAATTAAAATCTAATTTTAATTCCGCGTCGAAATCCAATTTCGTATAATATATCGAATATATTATTTTATCGATTAATTCCAAATTAATCGTTCTCTCTCTTTAAATAATATTTTATCCCAGATAAAATATCCCCGTAATTAATCCCAGATTAATTTTCTCTCTCTAATAATTAATCCTAGATTAATTATGTGCGAGTCATACGTCATCGGTGAATCTTAGGGAAGCGACCCATGAGATCCCCGGATATGTTGGCAGTAAATCCGATCGTCGGACTATCCGAACACGTACGTACCTGGTACTACGTTTTTACCGATTTACAAGACATGGTTTGTTCTAGCAAAGCACCGTGCCTACCCAATTCTCCAGAAATATTCTTAAAGGAATATGTAATCTTTATCAGGCGTAGTATACGTAGTATTGCGTATTGTGATATAGTATCGGATGTCACGTGCTAGGCCTGAGGCTGGAATTATGTCTGCCCCGTATGAAGCACATATCGGATCTCTGGTAACTAGTCTCTATAATCGGATAAACATGACCTAGTCATAATATCCCGATAGCTGCAGCATATAAGAGCACAAGTTCCGTATCCTACGTGATCATCATCTCCACTATGACTGAAGTGATACTTCCATCTCGACATCACACCCAATACACTACGATTCTCAATATACCCAGAAGAGGCGTACACAGAACCGTTTAAAGCCCTGAACGACCAAAACCAAAGTATATTGATTGTCGCAAGTATTAGCGGTGCAAGTCTCAGGTTAAGACCAAATACACCTACCCTGATTCGGACTTCCATAGACACATAGTCATACTACCAATGGAATTCCGAGGGGTCTATCTAGAGCGAAGCTGTTTCCGTACCATCGGTAAACACAACCTTCTATTACACTTGCATGAGTATCCAATACCCAAATATATGAGAACTATGCCGTTATGCTCCCACAACGCGCACAAGTGTAATACTAGTCTATTCCGCATTATCGATGTCCAATCTCGATAATAATACGACTAGGGATATTTAATGATTAAACCTTCATAGATTAATACTGTCTCATATCATCTCAATTCGGAACTAATCATAAGGACCTTCTATCATTTATACATCTTGGTAATCTAATTACAAATGATAATAGAGCAATTTAATTTGTCACATAGTTAATTTGTACAACAACACCATGTTCTGTACAAATAGTGATGTTATGGGTCATAATTGTCCAACAATCTCCCACTTGGCCTATAGCCAATCACTCAAGTGTCCTACACTTGAACTATGTACGGTTCGCTCATTTCTACTGAGGAAAAGCTTTCGTCAGCGGATTTACATGGTTATTATCTGATGCGATTTATTCGATCATCACATCGCCACGATGTATGATCCGAACGAATCAGATGAATATTTGAAGTATATATCTGGATCGTTGATGAGACCATTAATTCTTTAGCCTATGCTGTAGCCTAGCTCAGCTGCTAACATAACTACTCCTAATCTAATTAGGATTATTAAGATCCAAATGGCTTCTATTGCTGCCTCAACTGCAGCAATATTCCGCTTTTGTTGTTTATTCGGCAACAGTATCTTGCTTGGAAGATTTCCAGCTCACTGTTCCGTTATTCAAACTATATATTATCCTTTATTACGACTTATAGTCGTTTTTATCGGTTAGGAAACTTGCAGCAGTGAACCCAGTCACTTCAAGTTCTCATTCTCCATAGCTTAAGAAAGCATCATTAGATCATCTAAGATACTTAAGGATGTTCTTAACATCAATCCAATGACTATCACTTGGATTGGCCTGATTGTGACTCCATATGCTCAAAGCATATGAGACACCAGGTTGCGTACATTTATTTCAATGTACGAGTTCTTGGAGAGTGCCAACAACTTTTAAATCTATCCCAGTAGATTTTTATTCCTAGAATAAAGGTTCTCTCCCAAGAATTCTAGGGAGAATTTTCATGAAAGCCAAGCTTTCACCGATTGTATTATGGAATATCATTTCCAATAAATTATATGTCATCATTATATAGGACAGTCATTGTCAGTGCGCTCCCACTAACCCTCTTATATACACAAGAATCATTTTCGTTTTGAATTAAATCATACACCATTATGATTACATCAAACGATAATTCCAAGAACGCAATGCTTGCTTCAATCCATACATGGATCGAATTAACTTGCAAACCTTTTTTGCTCGTTTTGGTACGACAAAACCGTCAGGATATTTTAAACATCCTCCAAAAGGTTTCCGTTTAAGGAAAAAGATTTTGACGTTCAACTGCCATATTTCATAAATGAAAGATGCAGCATAAGCAAGCATTATCCAATGGATTTAACCATGACAACGAGTAAAAGGTTTCGTCGTAATCGATACAATGTTGATAACGATACATTTTCGTTACAAGCCTAGCTTAGTACATTGGATGTTGCCATCCATGTATGTCTTCCTTGAAGACTTGTATAGTACCAATAGGCACAATGCCTTCCGGTACATCAACCAGTGTCCAAACTTGGTTGGTATACATGGAATCCATTTCGGATATCATGGCACTTTGCCATAATAGGGAGTCGATACCTTGTATCACTTCCTCATACGTAGTCGGTTTGTCTTCCTCAATAAGATTGACAGCTTTATGAGGTGAGATCAGAAACCCATACCTCCTCAGGTTGCTTTCCGACTCTCTCCGACTTACACGGTTCTTGTGTATTCGAAGATTATTGGTCCAGTTTCATCCCTGATGAACTGTTTGTGTTCCATGAGGACTCGGTGCCTGGAATAGTATTACTTTGATTTTCATCGATTTTACTTTCCTCCCACTTACCACTGCATATCGGTATTCCTCTTAGGAAAACCGCATGGCGAGCAATAATTACATTGTTCTCTAGTGAGTTGTATAAATACTATGCTTTGGTTACCCTAGGATAACCGACAATTTAGGCACTTATCCGATTTGGGTTCTAGTTTGGTATCATCCAAACATATGCCCAGCATTCCCAAATCTTCAGGAATGAGAAAACCCGGTTTCTTTCCTGTTCATATCATATCTAATATGAAGTCCGTCTAACAGATTTTTATGGAACCTTATTCAAATCGACTCATGATTAACCTTACTATGTCCAACAAGGTTCGGTTTCTCCGTTCGGACACACCGCTCAATTGAGGTGTTCCGGGAGGAGTCCACTATGAAAGAATACTATACTCTTTCAATATTTGAGAAACTTATTGCTTAAGTATTTTCCATGGTCTAATCATGATGTTTTAATACTTTAGCCGATCTGTCTGTCAACTTCGTGTCGAAACTCTTTTAATTATCAAAAGTTTCCGATTCGTGTTTCAATAGAAACACATAACCATAATGTGATGCCACATCCGTAAAGGTTACGAAGTGTTCATATCCACCTATAGCCTAGCTAGATATGGGCTCACTTACGTCACTATGAACGAGGGCTAACGGATCAGTGGCACTTACACTTTTACCAAGTAAAAGGTATTTTAGGCACTTTGCCTAATAAACTAGATTCGTAGACATTATTTGAATAGAATCAAATCCGTCCTAGTATCCACTCTTCAAAAGTGTGGATATACGAGTATTTTTTAATGTGCCCCAGACAACAATGCCACAAATAAGTCTCATCTGATTAATTCAGTTTGAGCTATTTGTTTGTCATGTTTTACGTTTGAGATTTATTTATATTCAAAATATAAATACTATTATTCACATCTAATGTGCTTATCTCAATATCATCTTTATAAAATAAAACACTTTAGTGTTCTAGAATATAAAGGTATACCCGTAACGGGTTAAACCCTGATACATAGATAATGTTTCTAGTCAAACTAGTTACATTGTAACAATTTCCTTAATTTAAGTACACACCCGAAGGGTAGTTCCTAAACTTAGGTCTTTACGGTTAAAACAGCGACTCTCGTCCCGTTTTCATTTCGCAGATAAATCTCAACTGAAGTCAGTGTCCTGCTAATCAGCAGATACTGCATACCAGTACATATTTATGTACCACACTCAGTATCTAAAATCCAATTTTAATACTAGTAGCGAACATGTTTATGACAATATATTTAAAGTCGGAGCCTTGCCCCTATTTACTTCCTTCATGTGTGCCTTGTCCATACGACAGTCACGCATACAGTGACCTCGTTTGCCACAGTTTTAGGCAGACATTTTTGGGATATGTCCTTTGTTCTTCTAGAAGACTTGTGATGATTTTGCCTTTGCCATTTTATAAGCTCTGGCTCTGCCTCCTAGAGCATAGCCATCAACTCTCCAAGAGTTTTCTCTTGGTTCACAATGAACCTGCCCCAGCATTCGGGAAGAGACTATAAGATCAAATCTTTGATAGTCTCGACACGTAGGTAACGCCCAGCTAACCTAACTGATCGATGTCAGCAATCATCTGTGACACCTAGTGCTCGACAGATGTACCCTCTGACATACACGGGCGAAAGAGCTTCTTGTGCAATTTGTACTTCTAAGATTTAAGAATAATCTATGAAGATCTTTATTTTATCATTATGGTACAAGGATCTAATCCTTAATTTTGATGACGGAATTAAAGTGTCATTGCGGTAAGCATAATGGATTGAGCACTAAAGTTATCATCACATGAATCTTCCAAAGATCATGTTCTACTATTTGCTCAACTCCAGGCTTAAGCCCAAGAGGTTTCTCTATCAAATAGAGTAACTTCTCAGTTCCTAGGACTATCCTGAGGTATCATTCCCAATTTGAAAATTAAAGCCGTTTAATGACATTTTCTCCAGGATTATGTTCTAAACTCTAATCTTTCAATTATCTTGATTGCTATAGTCCAACTATCCAATCAACGATTTCAGGTACTATTTAATATAATGATTACTATAGTCTAACTATATAATCAACTATAATTTAAATTGGTTAAATTCAAATATATTGATTACTATAATCCAATTATATAATCAACTATAATTCGAAGTAGTTTGATATAGTCCAACTGTTTAATTAAAAACAACGATTAAATATTAGTCCAACTAATATATTAATTTATTTGACGAAAAATTGAAATGAGCGCTTATTGGCAAGTAACTAAACGAATTTGCAAATTTAATACTTGCCTCCCACTATTTTTCGGCGAGCCTCTAACCCTCTGTTGAGTACTCGGGAAACCTTGTTTCCTAGTGGGCTAGGATCCCATTAAATAACACACAACCACCTTGACTTTGGCCAATAAGCTGTATGATATTTAACTAGGTAGATCTCTAAGATCAATTGGATCTCATCCATCAATTCCTAGATCCAGTAGGTGGACATCCAAGTCCGAAACATATATCTTATATATGCCAATATATCCAATATATTCCCTAACCTTTTTCCTCTGAATCAATTAAGCCTTGGCTTTGGCACAACAAACTTAATGATTCCAGTTAAGCGGGACCCATTGACTTTGGAAAGCTTCGTAATCGATGTCGATGGACAAGAAGTGATCTTGACTTTGGCCAACAAATCAAAACTTGGACAAGACACCGATATGGAACAAAGCCTTCATGATTCAAACACATCCGCGATGGACAAAGGTCTTGACTTTAGCCAACAAACCAGTGCCAATCTTGGATCTTGAGAATGAATCATTCAATGGAAGGAAAAACGCTTAATATAGTGAGGGTTTTTCGCGTAATTGGCAACAAATTAATTATCTTTGTTAAGGTCTCATCATACACCCTTAAACATGCATTCTAAAAACATAATAAGGCGCGTAAATAAATTTAATAATGATATGTGGATGGATAATTAAAACATTGTTCCTAGAACAAATCTCTCCATTTTCTCTCTCCCGCTATCACAAATATTACTTCTACCCAATTACATAACACTTCTAAAGAAACCTTATTTACATTGAGGGGAATAGGTGAGAAGAGAAATACAAAGAGTCAAGAGGTAATATGCTGGAAACGCAAGTCCAATTTAATAAATTCTAAATTTATTACAATAATTTCCAAAATTGCCCTCACCCATCTAATATCCATCCGATATGCATTATTCATACATCACATCCATGTATTCACACAAAGCATGTTATCAATCAATCTAATCCAATTAATTAATCTGAAATTAATGACGATCCAATGTTCAAACAACGATTTGATTTTGCGCGAGTCAAACTTGTTTTGCGAATAAGTACTCAAAGTACGAATTCTTGAATTATATTAAACTACAATATTAAATCCAATTTAATTTGTATTTAATACTAATTCTATATTTAATTCTAAATTAAATAATTACACTTTTTAATGTGCCTTTACGACTTAGATTCTAAATATAATCTTTACGGGTCTCAAAGCCCATTTAACATCCAATGTCAATTTAATTAAAGTCCAATGGGCTTTCAATTAATTTCTAAAGGCTTGGACTTTGGTCAACATGGGTCAAACCCAAATACCAAAGCCCATTTAAGGAATCACCCTTATTAGCCAAGAAACCAATTTAGGCCCATTAGGCCCAATTAAAATATTAAAGGTCCATTTAATTATATTTGGACTTTATGGATATGGTTTTGGGCCCAATTGGATCTAACCAATTAACCCAAACCAAACTTGGCCCAGCCAAGCCCATTAAGCCCAAATACAACTTTACAAGCCCAATTCCAAATTTGGCCTAATTAATTAAATTACAAAATTCCAAATTTCACAATTAAATTAATCTAAAGTGTATAGCCATAATTAATTAACCAAATTAATATTTCCAAAATACCAATTTACATAATTAATCATGCTAATTATCATCAACACATGTCCAACACAATTGAATCAAAAAATCATATCATTTTCCATGCTACTAGTCACAGCAATTGTAGGGTTTTATTGTCCGATTTCGAATTCAATCCAATTAAATCATAAATCAACATATCCCAAGTGATTTCAACTCATCCAATGATCAAAAACAAAAATCACCATGACTTAGGGTAACTTATAACTTTCGGTCAAGCCAAATTATTGGGGAAAATTTGATCCAATTCAATTTTCATCAAATTGATCATGCATAACACTATGTTATCATCATTCAAGCATATTCAAACAATCAATTTCATCAAAACATGCTCAAATCAATTTTACCCAATTTTACCCTAATTCCAATTTCATGCTTAAATCATGGCTCTGATACCATTGTTTGGTTTCTAAGGTCAAACCAAGATCGATTTAAGCGTAAAACATGTGTGAATACAACAAAGTTAAGTTGCGGAATACTCACTTTGATCGGCTTTTGCGATGCGAGGAACAACAAAAATTCTTCAAGCTTTTCTTCCATGGTTTGGCCATGGCTCATTTTTGTGCTCCAAGTTGAATCTCCAAGCTCTGTTTGTAGATTCCATGCTCATAGATGAGTTTCCCTATCACCTTAGGATGACTTCTAATGTGTGCTAGCACTCTTGAAAAATTGCCACAATTTTTCTATTACCCTTGTTAAACTTTCGGCCATGAAAGAAATGGAGAAGGAGAGAAAATGGCCCTTGGCCGAGAGGTAAGAGAAGGAAGAACGAGAGAATGAGTTGGTTAATTTGTGTATTTGGTTTTCCAAAAACTAATACCAAAATTCAAATCCAAAAGTACAAGCATTAAAGCCTTCAACCACTCACATCACTCATGAATAGTGACTAGTTGTCAATCACTCAAAGTGACAAGAAATCCATCACTTGAATGACAAGTGATGTGACGCGTGATGTGACTTGTGGGCCGCACTTGAATTTGAAATGCGAGTGGGCCCGCAAACACTCCCGGGCTCGGGTTCGCTAATTCCAAATTAACGAATTTTTCGTTGCGACGTAATTAAATCAAATTTAATTAAATAATTACGCCTAGCAAAATTACTATTCACGTCGCTAACGAATTAATTCTAAATTAACTCGTTCGCCCGAATTAAAATCTAATTTTAATTCCGCGTCGAAATCCAATTTCGTATAATATATCGAATATATTATTTTATCGATTAATTCCAAATTAATCGTTCTCTCTCTTTAAATATTATTTCATCCCAGATAAAATATCTCCGTAATTAATCCCAGATTAATTTTCTCTCTCTAATAATTAATCCTAGATTAATTATGTGCGAGTCATACGTCATCGGTGAATCTTCGGGAAGCGACCCATGAGATCCCCGATATGTTGGCAGTAAATCTGGTCGTCGGACTATCCGAACACGTACGTACCTAGTACTACGTTTTTACTGATTTACAAGACATGGTTTGCTTCTAGCAAAGCACCGTGCCTACCCAATTCTCCAGAAATATTCTTAAAGGAATATGTAATCTTTATCAAGCGTAGTATACGTAGTATTGCGTATTGCGATCCAGTATCGGATGTCACGTGCTAGGCCTGGGGCTGGAATTGTGTCTGCCCCGTACGAAGCACATATCGAATCTCTGATAACTAGTCTCTATAATCGGATAAACATGACCTAGTCATAATATCCCGATAGCTGCAGCATATAAGAGCACCAATTCCGTATCCTACGTGATCATCATCTCCACTATGACTGAAGTGATACTTCCATCTCGATATCACACCCAATACACTACGATTCTCAATATACCCAGAAGAGGCGTACACAAAACCGGTTAAAGCCCTGGACTACCAAAACCAAAGTATATTGATTGTCGCAAGTATTAGCGGTGCAAGTCTCAGGTTAAGACCAAATACACCTACCCTGATTCGGACTTCCATAGACACATAGTCATACTACCAATGGAATTCCGAGGGGTCTATCTAGAGCGAAGCTGTTTCCGTACCATCGGTAAACACAACCTCCTATTACACTTGCATGAGTATCCAATACCCAAATATATGAGAACTATGCCGTTATGCTCCCACAACGAGCACAAGTGTAATAGTAGTCTATTTCGCATTATCAATGTCCAATCTCGATAATACTACGACTAGGGATATTTAATGATTAAACCTTCGTGGATTGATACTGTCTCATATCATCTCAATCCGGAACTAATCATAAGGACCTTCTATCATTTATACATCTTGGTAATCTACTTACAAATGATAAAAGAGCAATTTCCTTTGTCACATAGTTAATTTGTACAACAACACCATGTTCTGTACAAATAGTGATGATATGGGTTATAATTGTCCAACACCAAACACCCCACAAAAAACTCCACCAAACATGTCACAAAACACTCCACCAAACATTTGGAAGTTTGACAATTTTTATTTTTGATAATGACTTTAGTAATTAAACATAACGTAATTTCAGATTGTTCATCAATTTCGGTCATGAAAACTTCAGAATTCGAAATTCCTACGATCGTCAAAGTTGTAGATCTTTGAATCTTCTTTAATCTGGAACTTGAATCACCTCAATCTGAATTAGGAATAAAACGTTATGGCCAAAATACGAAAATTACGTAAAGTTGAAATTTCCGAAATTGTACTTCGTTAGAACGCCATTTCAAGTTTCCAACCTCCAAAATCCAAAATCTAAAGTCCAATTTTTGCCCTTATTTGTTCCATATTTCATCCTGAATGATTCCATTGAGTCCCAATTTTATTTTATCTGTAAAATAAATAAAAACACATCAAAACGTTCATAAAACTCGAGAAACTATACAAATATTAAGTAAAAAGGTTGGTAAATATTGATATATTTTCCACTCATCACACCCCCAAACCTAACATATTGCTAGTCCTCGAGCAAAACAATAAAATAAAATACAATAATTAAAATTAAAATAAGCCACTTTCGTAGGGATCACAGTTGCATTTAGCGTATGCAACAAGCCTTTAAACCCCAAAGTGTCCCTAGTGGACGAGTTATAGTCTCGTGATGCCTTATAGTGACGATACCCACAAACGTCAAACTAATGCACACAAAAACAAAAAGACAAGAGAAAAGAGAATAAACAAGTTAGTGACTAAATATGTGAAACTTCTTTTCCAAGTTAAGAGTTGTTTTTTCTTTCTAAATTACCAAATAAATAAATTCTCCGATTATTGATAAGTGTGGTTTATACTCACTTATTACAGCATTTTTAGCTTACTGTTTTGTTAAATTTCGAGATATTTCAATGTCATTTATAGTTTATTTTGCATTTTATTTGTAGCAGCATTATTACATGGATCTGGGAACAATTGCACGTGTTTTGGGACCATACGGGAGCATAGGACATAAGACAGGAGCAACATGGGAGAAATTCATCACACCCAGCCAAGATCCCGAAAGAAGGGCGCCAATGCGCCACAAATTCCATGCATTGGCGCCTTGGCGCCACTATGTTGGAAGCAACAAGCGCCAAGGCGCCTGTTGCATGCAAATGGCGCCATGGCGCCATTTGCTAAACAATGCAAGAGCGCCATGGCGCCTTCCCAAAGTCACGCACCCATACTGAATGGCCGAGAGTTAGGCGCCGCGGCGCCCACTTACGGAGCCGCGGCGCTGCGGGAAGAATCAGAAACGCATCAGGAAAGTGATTTTAGGGTTTTCAATAATCCTAATGATACCCAAAGACTCTCAGACTCAACTATAAATATAACATTACATCCAACACTCAGGGGGAGGCTAATACAGAGCACAAAACACAAAAAATAAATATTTTTTAGAGATCCAAGGAGAGGATTGAAGAGCGACAAGAGGAGACAAAGACGGTAACGTCTGAGGAGGAATAGATTCAATTCAGGTTTTATCTTCTTATTTCTTTCTTAGAACTCTAATGATTTCCATTAGATTCATGACTTGTTTATTATTGTTTTTATCTTTTGTCATGAACTAAACTCCTTAATTCTGGAGAATGATGTAATCGATGCTTGAACCTTGTATTTTGTTTATCAATTTTGTTATGAAGTTTTATTAATTTATTTATATTCTTTTGAGTTTAATGCTTCTTGATTGTTGGCCACAATTGAAGATGATGAATGTTTAGAATCTATCACTCGAGAGAGGAGATTTTGAATAGATCTAGAGAATATGACCTAGGATTTTATAGAGTTCGAGAGAATCTGTAGTCCTTTGACGTCGTTAATATAGAATCACAAATCGTATTGAGTTGTTAACTATTGGATTTTTATAGAGATATCGAAGTCTATAGTTGATGATATTTTCACTCGGCACTCGAGAGAGGGAGTGAATATAATAGGAGTCTTGACTTATAAACAATATAACTGAACAAGGATTAATTGGCATAATAAATACATAGGTGACAGCTAGGTGAAATCAGGATCCAGAATATCTATCGTATTAGTTCCTCCTATTTTATTATTTTTATATTTTATTTATATAATTAAATCTTTGTTAAATATTGTCTAAATAAAGTTAGGATTATCAATTGTAGTACTTAGTGCGAGTTAACGCAATCCCTGTGGGTTCGACACTCTTAACTCATTTATACTAAAACTTGACACCGTACACTTGCGGTACGATATAAAAATATCACAATAATTATTTTTACCATTCTTTATATACACAACCAACAAGGTATTAATCAAATCTTTGTGCCGACAATATTTATAAGTGTATTTGAAAAGAGTGTAATATTTTTATCCTAAAGTTATATCAGATTTCACACTCTTTTTTTTTTTAGTAATGAAATATTTTTTTGAATTTTTTTGATTTTTTTAATGTTTTTTTGATTTATATACAATATCTTCCATCCATGTAGCGAGCTTTGGGTCAGTGACTCTCAAACCAGTTAGCTTTAGGAAACTCGGTGTTAAGACACCCTTCCAAACTTAATTATTCGGATTTCAGATATATATATATATATATATATATATATATATATATATATTTTATAACATCTTCAATCCATGTAGCTAGCTTTAGGTCATTGACTCCCAAACCAGTTGGCTTTAGAGCACTAGGTGTTAAAACACCCCTACGGACTTAATTACTCGGATTTCAGACTTTTTTTTTTAATTCCATCACCTTTTTTAGATGCTTCCTCCAATTAAACTAGAGCACTGAATATTACAAAATTTTCAATTACAACTCATGTCTTTATGTTACCATGTATGTTGATAATACTTGTCAACTAAGCATAAAAAGATCCATTTTAGTCAGTATTATGGAGAATTCACAAATTAAATAATTCAATGGAAATAAACAAAAAATTAACCTGTTACAAAATATGTTGAGAAACATCTCAGGAGTGAGAATTTCTTACACAGCTATCTCACACCAATTTCACCTAGTTAGTCAAATTAAAACACAAAAACAAAATATATATATATTTTTTTAATTTTTATAAATTTTTTTAATTTTTTTTGAATTTTTTGAAATTTTTGACTAAAAATCAAATAAAAATAACACAATAAAAACAAGATACTAGTCAATTATGTCCCTCCCCCAAACCTAAATGAAACATTGTCCCCAATGTCTTAAAAAGTAGAAGAAAAGTTTAGAAAACAGTACCTGATTAGCTGAAATTCTACATTTTTTAAAAGAAAATTAAAGGTTAAGATCCAGATTTATCTGACGCTTCTTACCACGATAATTATCAGACCAGTTTATCTTGGAAAGGATAAGGTCAATTTGTGGTTCAAATGCTAAGAGTTGACCAATTAAATCATGGGCAGTTCCGGCAGTGTTTGAGATCTTTTACAGGTTTTGACATGAACCCATTTCTCCAGGCATCATCAAGAAACACACAAAGAAAATCATAAAATCCATCAGCGTTAAACAGTCCAATCGGATTTTGGTGTATGTTTAATTCGCCCAAGATAATACTGTAAAAATTTCCTTCATCGTACTCAAGCCACCTGGTAAAGCAATAAGAAAATCAGCATGATTAATCATTTCAACCAGTCGTTCAAACATACCTGGCACAATAAATTCCTCTCCATTTGATGGTCCTATAAGATTCGCATCCGCCAAGCGTTTTGGGATGATTCCCAAAACTTGACTATTTCCTTCATGTACAGCCCTTGAAACTATCCTCATTAGTCCAAGATTGCCACCGCCATATACTAGGTGCATATTACTTTCAGCTATGACTCTACCCAATTCATGTGCTGCCGCAATGAATTCTGGTTTAGAACCAGCACTAGTACCACAAAACACACATATGTTTACAACTCGTCTTCTTGAAGTAGCTTCCATTTTTTTATGTTTTTCTTTCTCAAATCTGGATGCCTTCAAAAGTGCAATGATGAGTTGAATTTATAGCACTTAAAAATGGTGAGTAATAATAGCACTAGTATCTTCCAAATGACGATTATTAGCTTAAACATAAAAATAAATCGTGAAAGGTCAAAAACTCTGGATCCTATAGGCGAAAATAAAGATAATTACAACAGAAAAACAAATCAAAGCAATTATTAAGGCAAAAGAATTGTGTATGCAATACGCCACTCGTTTGGTATATAAATCCATTAGGATGCGTCTCCAGAATCCATTCCTTACTTAGCCACCACTAATGAATTAGTTTTATTTTTGTGATTGCCAAACAACATTCCTTTTGTTTTGCTTTGCCTTAATTACTCCGTTTGTGCTTTTCCTACAAAAATAACGCACAAACTCAAAAACTCTACAACATGTATAAACAAAATACAAATTTAAATAAAAATTTTGCATGGGTTGCCTCCCCGCTAGCGCTAAATTTTCATCTTCATTCAGACATGACTGAAATCTATCTGTCAAGGAGGTTTTAGTGTGGTTTTGGATGTCCGATTAAGACAATCCCATGAGCGTTGCTTTTGAAGGGTCTCTTCCAACGGTAAAGTGGCAAAAAGAATTTTTTCTCATTCATTATTTGTGCCACCTTTTTAAACTTTGTCGCTCCAGTGGTTTCTGAAAAGAAAGAAATAAAATCATGAGGTCTCGTATTGTGCTTGAATTTGAATGGAAGTTCCATTCTGTCAAGTTTATGGGCGATATCTTTGATTTGTACTCCCCAAAGCAATGATGTTTCTTCTGAATGCATGCAATCGTCAATATGGTCAGACATTTGCTCCTCAATTTGTTCTGTATCTTGCTCCACCTTTTCTTCACAAATGTACTTTAGAATTTCCTCTTTTAGTTCTTCATCTGCCATATGTGAAATGCATGCTCCATAAGTTTCAACCTGAGGATGTAAAGAGATGTCTGATTTTAGGTCTTCATCCTCTGTGGTTGATATGACTGGCTCAAGTATCTCTTCTTCAAATATTTTTACAAGGCAAGCTCCAAGATCTTCATTTTGAGGATGAAAAGTTTCATCCTCAATTTTTGATGCAGTTGGTGCAAACAGTTCTGCTTCTTGATCCTCGTCAGAGTCCGAATAATAAAAATCAAGAAGCGCCCTTCCTGCCCTGACCTTTATTCCATCATCATTTATCCCCATCGAATCCAAATCTGTCTTTTCTCTGGCTAGGCTCTTCTCTACGGAATTCCATCAGACAGACGAGCAACCTGGCACTGTGTTGAACATCTAGAGCCGGACCGGAATGGCAGCGCATGTCCAGCTCAAGCCCGGATCTCCCTCTTTTGTGCTGTGCGAGAACTATGGTTCTTTCCATAGTCAGATATGCAGACGACTCGACCTTGGGCTTAATCTCAAAGTCAATGGCGACATGGAACTTTATGAGATAAATGTGATCGGGCTGGACTTCGGCTAAATACGACTAGGACATCATGAAATTGGAGCTTTACCCGACTAGAAGTAGAAGAGGTCAACCATTTGTCAGCGTAGGAAGGAAAGAGTCATTCTACTTGCTTACCATGCCGACTGAGAGTTCGATATGGCCACGGTTCCCCCACGTTCCAAATGTCCATAATGGAAGTGCTTTTCAGCCTTACTTAGTTGACTGAGAATGGAAAAGGCTTCATGCCTTTCATATTTCTAATTTGAGCGTACGATAACATTGTTCATTAATAACTGAATTTGAAATATGGTTGTTATTTTTTCAAAATCTGGGTACGAACATAACGAGGCAAGTGCTCTTGCTCTTCTTGGATGCACCAGATGAGTCTAAAGTACCTTCATTTTTGTTATCATTTATGGCTGAGTAAACAATAACTAATAGGTCATGTATGAACCGGATCCCTCATCGAGCAACTTAAAGACAAAAGACGCTACGAAACTTCAGCAAGATCATAAACAAGAGAACGAAACAGGGCTTAAATCCACCCTATCCTGAGTGTGATTGTTTATTATAAGGCGCTTAGCGAATTCGCAGACTCCATTGGGTGAGGTGAGCGATTTCTCAACATAGATAACCACCATTGCCTTATCCATGGTATTCTTGTAAGCTAATGCAATAGCCTTGTCGGTGATAACTAAATCGTCTCCAAGGATTGCATAATCTTTGAAACATTTTCCTGGGTATACTTCATAGGCTGATAGCCACACTAACACGTGATGTATTAATCTGAATACCAGCCACGATGAGTAGAAGCCCAATGGATGACCTTTTGTAAACCAATGAACTATAGCTTTAAGCTCAGATAAGACCTTCTCAGGACTTCAGAAAGCGCAATTGGTTATCATAGACAATCAAGTACGCCCAACATCGTCGCCGAAATTCTGGGATTCACGCCTCATTCCTAGTTAAATTAAAGAAGCTAGCATCAAAGCAAAAAACATGCGGAAGTTTGCGCCGAATTGAGTTCGTTGGAGTTAGTGTTCAGTCTTTCTGAACGGACTCCTTTTGCTATGCCATTTCAGCTTTTCTCGACCTTGGGCTTCGTGCTGGGATAATTCTGCTAGAACCAGGCTCAACCAAAGGCGACAATCTAGCACTTGGGGTTCCCAACCCTTTTATCGATTCGGCATTGTCCTAAACCCTGTATGCGACTGAGTGCTTACAGACGCCCTTTACACATCCTGGCCAAGAGTCCTTCTTGGTCCTTCCAAGAAAGCGAATCCATCATTTATTGGCATCCCGCCAATCGACTTATCACGGAACCGGGGTGCCTCTGCACCATCTCAAATCGTCTCGAACTCGTGTTTGTCTACCAGGAATAAAAAAACCTCACCCAAACCATGTCCACCTAGATAGGACTCCCCAAGGCAACATCAAACCCTGGCCCAACTCTACCCCGACGTCCATTTACCAATGCTTCTGAATTAGGATCTGCTATGCTCCTGTGTAAATTGCACGAGGTGACATGAAATGACTTGAACCTGTTGATGGGCACTTTCATAAATATATAAAAGTTGAGAGGGGTGTGATGGTTCAAACATATAATATGTTTCCTCATGCCAGAATTGAAAATCCTTAGAAGGCTCTTTTCTTTATAGGGGGAGAACTGGTATCGGCTCTCCACCACCCCCGGTGCAGGCATAGGCCATGCACTAATTGAGCCACCCTGGGGGCGGACTATGAGTACCGAAGGGAGCTCGGGGTCTCCATAGTGCATGATGCACTATGGACAGTATCGGTATGGGTACGGGGCCCGACATTGCGCATCATTCGTGCCATAAAGGCTTAGACGTGCATCCGCTATACTGTACAAGCTGTCGATATGCGGAGCTTGTCCATGACTCGGGGGACATCGTGGTGCCACCATAGGCCACTACTATAGAAATGAGTTTCTATGAGGCATCCGGCACATTGATTCTGTCCACCCGAGACCATTCCATTTCCACATTGATTTAGCCAATGCGCCCGCATGAGACATCTAAAAGAATTACCAGAATATGACCAAAAACATCTCTTCCGGAGCAGGGCCGGATTCGAAAGTCAGAGTAAGTTTCGGTTCTAGGTAAAGATCCATAACCACCAGTCCCAGCTCCTTAGTCAACATACCCGTACGAGTGTATTCGCTGCCGGAATATGAGCTTATGCGCCTACCTCCGTTAGGTGAATGGTGGATAAGATAAAGAATAGGGGTTAGTGAAATATGCTGGTTCATCATACCTTGAAGGATTCTGATAATTCGGCCACCCTGAATTGTAGTAGTGGTTTATGCTCGGGTGGTTACCATCACATATCTCACATATCCTCATTGCGTTCTGATATGGTTGAACAAATGTTGTATTGATTGGTTCTGACATCCAAGGATAATTGTTGGGCTGGACAACAGGCCTCAGAAAATCGGACTGTTGCACCCTGATTTGGGGTGTATCTTCACCTCGTAAAGCTCGTAATTATTTTATCACCCAATGAATATCCATGTCATCCACCTGCAAAATAAAAGAAGGAAATACAAATTACAGATAAAAATAAAGAAAATTAGATACAAGTAAATTAGATAGCTTCAAAATTAATAACTCAAGAAAAATAAGTCACCGGCGCCAAAAAACTTGATCGGCTTGATCACACATGTATAATGCAAGCGCACATATCGTTCAAGTAGTATAAAAATATCGATCTCACCAGGACTTAATTTCTACTGTTGTTATTAGTTATTGATTCTATTTATTTACATGTATCTAACTAAAGGGAGAAGAGATTGATGGCTGATTGGTTGGTTGAATGTGAATTTGCTAAATAAATAAATAAATAAAAACACAAAGAAAATACTAAGGAAAATAAAAAAAGACACAAACATCTAGGGTTTTGATTCCACACAATATTATTCTAATGATGAATTGATTCTCTTATATATGTGTAATAAATCAGTTGTTAACCTGGAACACGAAGATATGCATAAGCCTCTATCGATGGTCAGATGTAAACACCCAGTATAACCTAATTAATTATATGTCTATGTTAACCAAGTTACCTGAATTCATTAAGTTCAAGTTCCAATTGTGGTCACCCCCGCCCGACAGGTATATGTCTATCCTGGAAGGAAATCCATTTTCCAAGTTTATTTTAAGTTTACCTCATCAATCTTATTAATGGTCAGTTAACAAGAAGCATTAAGCTTAAGATCCAATAAACAAATTAAAGAATTACCCATAATATAATTAAATCAATTGTTAAACATGTAAATATTGTGTTTCATCACTTTCCTAGAATAAAAATAAAATATTGGGGTTATGGGATCCACTTTTACTAATTCTAAGTTAGAAATCTCCCTTATTATAATATAGAAATTATCAGTGATATTATCAACCGACCATATAGACGGTATCCTGATTAAGTCAGATTTTCAATTAAGTCCAACTGACCATAAATGCAGTGTTATTATTTGTCCATAAACCAGCCATATAGGCGGTAATCATCTGTCACATAAAGACCGGTCACATAGGCGGTGTCACATTATGTCAGATAAATAAAACCAGCCATTAAGGCGGTATAACCTTTAGTCCATATTATAATTTTCATATTACAATTAAGAGAGATTATCTAAACTGTAATAATAAAAGCTTCACCCTTCCCCCAGTGGAAAATTAACTACAAAACATAAAAGAAATGAAAAAAAATAAACTACTGCTATTAATGGAAATAAAAATACATAATTTAAATTATAAAAACTAAACACACAAGATACAATCCTTATATCCTTATTAGAACCTTAAGGAAAATATGAAATTTACAAATGAAATGGTTTGATATTTATAGGCAAAGAAAAGACTTCCACTAATTTCTCCACCAAACACTCCACAAAACACTCCACCAAACATGCTACAAAACATTCCACCAAACACTCCACCAAACATGGCACAAAACACTCCACCAAACATGCTTGCATGTTTTGTGGAAGTTTGACATTTTTTATTTTTTGATAATGACTTTAGAAATTAAACATAACGTAATTTCAGATTGTTCATCAATTTCGGTAATGAAAACTTTAGAATTCGAAATTCCTACGAACATCAAAGTTGTAGATCTTTGAATCTTCTTTAATCTGGAGCTTGAATTACCTCAATCCGATATCGGAATAAAAAATTATGACCAAAATACGAAAATTGTGCAAAGTTGAAATTTCCGAAATTGTATTTCGTTACAACGCAATTTCAAGTTTTCAATCTCCAAAATCCAAATGTCAAGTCCAATTTTTACCCTTATTTGTTCCATCATTCGTGCCAGAGAGAACATATTTGACATGGTGTCATGTCAAACTTAAAGAGGAAAAGTTTTATTGATCAAGCGCAGCCAGATTTGAGGTTAACAATCAACAGGAGCCAAAAATGACTTTATTCATTGAGGTAAGAATCCAAATTACCTGGTGAGTGGAGGATATAGACTGCTAACAAACATATCTGCAAGCATTGTAGCAAATTTTACACCACAGTTTTCAGGATCCAATGCACAAGCATAAAACATCACAAACTGCATTGAGAAGGTGACAAATGCCTCCATAAACAAATAAGCAAAGAAAATCCATGTTTCGATACCAAAAAAGATAGTAAATCCACCAAGTAAATAATGAGAAATTATAGATGGAAGAAACACACACATACACACACAAGTATGTCTCAGTGTGTGTTTTCATAAGTTCACCAAAACATCAAAAAAAATTTCTAAACTTGCACATTACCTGTGCAAACTTCGACTTGTACACATATAGAACTGTTATATGGAATGACTGGAGAAGAATTTCGAATACCTAACCACAAAGATTATTCTTTTCAAAACAAGCAAGAGAGATGAACCAGAGAGCAAGTTAAAGGAATAAGAATTAAGTTAATACCTCAATCAAACGACCTGCACCTTCACATGATTCAAGATGCTCAAAAGTTAGCACCATCAAACTATCCAGCAGTTCAGCGATTAGGTTACCACTTAAACTCTTTCGACTTAAAGATCCACTTGGAAGCTGCAAAAAACAAAAAATACATCAGTTTATAATCGCGTTACCTTATATTCCACAAAACATGTAAAGTCAGATCTGAAAGCTAAAAGATCTGCCAATTTTCTACAGTTCATTTATGTCTTTAATCTCTTTTCTTCACAGAAGAACTTCAATGCTTCGTATTTTCTGTACACGTTTCAGCACGATACAGTTAATTAAATCCAATAGTACTGGCTCTAAATTTTTGGTTTTAAAAGCTGATGTCAAATTCAGGTGCATCACCAAAAATGAAAATGCCAATTGTACCTCACCACCATCTTGCTCAGCATCATCTGCAGCCTCTTCTACGTCTTCTAACTCCATTTCAAATATTCCCTTACTAAAGTCATCATGTAAAATGTCATCCCATCCAATCTCCACCTACAAGAAGTTACACCATACAAGATTGTTATATAATTACAAATTATTTTCCTGTACTAATAATTTACATGGCAGTTGCATTGAACTTACATCCAAATCTATTAGCCTATCCATCACTGCCACAATCATAGTGCTTCTAACAAGTTCTCCCATATCACCACTCTCCAACTTTAGCATGTTCTCCGTGTAAACAACAATCATCTTCAACTATAGAAAGAGGAATAAATCATAATTCTCAAAAGTCATATTTAATCACGTAGAACAATAATTTATCTAGCAAAAAATAACCAACTTGAGACAGCAAGACACATCTCAACTAATATGAAATTGTCGCAACAGATATCTAAAAAAAATGAATATAAGATTGAAAATAACATTCAAATGGCAGGTTTCTCTGTTGTAAAATTAGTGTCATTAAACAGCAATAAACATGCAAATCAACCATATCAAACTACCAAAAGTAGATCTAAATGCAAAAACCCTAAAACCAGAAAACTTGAAGACAAACCTGGAAATTGAGATTACAGAAACAATCCAAGTCGAGAAGATCTCTGTCCTTAAGAACTTATTGGCGCCGTCACAGGTGCTTTACAGATTCGTTTTGCCAACGTTCTCCCAGGATTACTTGGATTCTACTTGTTCAAGGAGCACACCTTAACAAGTGTTTGAACTAGGATTCAATGGTGGATCTCTCTCTCAAAACAAGGAAAAACACAATGCCTTTAAAGGTAGATATTCTGTATATGTTTTTCCTCCCTATTCATTTGGAATAAATGCCTTCTTTTATAAGACATGGAAGGGTGCCAATAGGGCACCCCTTGGGGTGGGTTGCAACCCTCCAAGGATTGCAACCTCCCATACACCCCTTGAAAAAATCCCAATGATCCATATACATATCATATTTAATGAATATTGAGGAATTTACAACAATCCCCCACAATTCTTCAAATATTCATTCAAGCACGTGAGAGAGATACCGCGAGCTAAAGCTGCATCGAAATAGGTAGCTTTCGCCTTGAACCTTTCCTAGTGAATGACAATCGGATTTACTTGGCAAACCAGTGACCCATAGTCTTGAACTGTTCTGCCGTTGGTGTAAACCAAGATAATTGCCAACACACAGCTTTAATTCGACCATTTTCTTGTTCTACGGTTGTGTTCATTTTTGGCCCTGAACAACGGTCCTGGATTCATCAAGCACTTTAGGGTAACCCGCCTTTAAAGGTTCCCATGGAAGCGGCCTCACTTCTTACTTGAAATAGGTGATCTACTATGAAGAGGTAATCTGTCTTTACCCCCATTAGGACTCATCTCCTAATATAGTGATCATTAAAAGCCTTAGCTTATCCTAACCAATGACAGACAGCACTCAGCGTCATTATCGGAATGGGAAAGAGTACAAAACTCTTCAGTGCTTGTTTTGAATTGCACAAAGTTTCTGTTGTCCCTTTTGAACCTAGATCTTGGGATCTCCAGTCAGCTAGGTTGGGTTTCCACAGTGACAATTCTTAGATTATAGGCTTCAAGCCCATTCCCCTCGATGACATCTCAACTTGCTCTCGAGGTAAACCTTTAGTTAGTGGATCCGCTAGGTTTTCCTTCGACCTGACATAATCGATCATTATTATGCCACTTGAGAGCAGTTGACGTATGATATTATGTCTCCGACGTATGTGTCAAGACTTACCATTATACATTGTATTTTGGGCTCTCCCAATGCCGATTGGCTATCACAATGTATGCTAATCGCTGGCACCGGTTTGGGCCAACTAGGAATATCCTCCAGGAAGTTTCTAAGCCATTCTGTTTCTTCCGCTGTTTTGTCTAACGCTATGAACTCTGATTCCATAGTAGACCGGGCAATACATGTTTGCCTCGAGGATTTCCATGACACGGCTGCATTACCAAGTGTGAAAACAAATCCACTTGTAGATTTGGAATCCACCGTATCAGATATCCAGTTAGCATCGCTGTATCCCTCCAGTACATCATGATATCTCTCGTAATGTAGCCCATATTTTGAAGTTTTTCTCAGATACCTCAAAACTCTTACTATGGCTTTCCAGTGGTTATGTCCTGGATTGCTCGTATATCTGCTTAGCCGATTCACAGCTTGAGCGATATCAGTTCGTGTGCAATTCGTGAGATACATCAGACTTCCGATGATCCTTGAATATTCTAATTGCGATATGCTTAAACCAGTATTCTTTGATAAAGGAAGAGTTAGGTTAGCTACTCCCAAATCTTTCATATCAAATTTATTGGATAACACTTTCTTGGTAGACTGAATCAACTCATGATTATTACCAATTATCAGCATATCGTCTACATAGAGACATACAACGACATATCATTCTTGAGTTGATACACTTATCACACTCATCGGTTTTAAACCCACTTGACAACATCTCTTTGTCAGTTTTCATGTCATTGTCTAGGTGCTTATTTTAATCCGTACAAGGATTTTACATGTTTGCACACCTTCTGTTCTTATCCAGGAACATTAAACCCTTCTGGTTGTTCCATGTAAGTCTCTTCATCCAATTCACCATTCAAGAATGACGTCTTTACATCATTTTGATGTATTTCAAGACCAAATATAGCGCATTCTACTGATGTGATACGAATCACTGGTGGATAGGTGTCAAAGTAAACAAGACATTCTTTCTGTTTTTTTATTTTTTTTATATGACAAACCTCGCCTTGTACTTATCTATTGATCCATCCATTTTCATCTTTCCATTTGTAGCCCAGTGGCTTACAACCTGGAGGAAGATCAACCAACTCCCAAGTATGGTTCTGTATCATTGAATCAATCTCACTGATAGTCGCCTCTTTCCACAGAGGTGCCTCCAGAGAAGACATAGCTTCTTTATAGCTTTGAGGCTCATTTTCTAACAAATATGTCAGAAAATCGGATCTGACTCTTGGTCAACCTGATCACTGTCTTTGACAGTATCAACAAATCTTTTTGAGAGACTCTCTTCTTTGTCTTTCCTTACAAGGAAATGTCTCTTCAAAAGTATTGCATTCCTTGACTCAATCATCACACTTGGATTGATGTCAGAAATCTCATACTTGTGTGCCAAGAATCGATATGCATTACTGTTGCAAGTATATCTGATGAATATACAGTCAACAGTTTTGGGTCTTATTCCACCTTCTTAGGTTTAGGAACCATCACCTTGGCAATTGGCAAGACACCCCCACATTTTCAGATATTTGTAGGAAGGTACATAACCTTTCCACAACTCATATGGTGTCTTGTCTAATCTCCTGTGAGGAAGCTTGTTCAGAACGTAGTTCGCGGAAAGCAGGGCTTTCCCCCCACAAGTTCTGAGGTAAGCCAGAACTAGTCAACATGGCATTCATCAATTCCTTCAACGTTTGGTTTTTGCACTCAGCAATCCCATTGAGGAGAATAAGGAGCAGTGGTTTCGTGAATAATTCCGTGCACAGAACAATATTCACCGAATGATGAAACATATTCACCACCACTATCACTTCTGATTCTTTTGATTTACTTGCCAAGTTGATTTGCAACTTCGTTCTCAGTGTATAAAGCTCTCAATAGCTTCAGCTTTGCTCCTCAGCAAATACACTTAACAGAATCTTGTGCTTTCATCGATAAAAGTGACAAAGTACTTTTTACTGCCTCTTATTTGCATAATATTCATGTCACACACGTCAGTGTGTACAAGTTCCAAGGGTTTAGAACTTCGTTCTATGATGTTCTATGTATTTTTGCTTCAACACATGCTTCACACTCATGTTGGCTATCAATGCAAATTTAGGTATAAGGTTCATGTTAATTAATGTACGCATTGTATCATAATTAACATGTCCTAACCTCTCATGCCATACATTTTGTGACTCAATAATATAAGCAGAAGTTTCAGCTTTATTAATAGCACAATTGACAGTCATTGAAAAAACCCTCAGCAAGGTATCATTTTCCTACATAGACATCATTTTTGGTCAATACAATCTTGTCAGAAACAAATACAAACCCGAGACCGAGTTCCCCGAATATCTGGAACATGCAAACATTCTCATATGTAAGCTCCGTTCGGATATCATTTTCAGAACTACTGTGCCTTGTCCAACCACTCTAGAGGTAGACGAGTTTCCCATTGTCAGATGATCGCCGCCATCGACCTTTCTGATACGAGGAAAACATCTTGCTATCAGCACAGATATGACGAGTAGCCCTAGTGTCTACCCATCATTCTCTCGGATTCCCAACCAAGTTGGCTTCAGTTACCACTGCTGAGAGATTCATTTCTGAAATCTCATCAGTTAACTGCTCATCTTCAGCGACAT